>JAECUM010094172.1:0-62271 GCA_016617855.1 Megalonaias nervosa | reverse complement strand
AGTTTAATGATTCTAACATGAACAGTGATTGAAAAATAAAGTTACAACAAAACATATTAGCCAAATAAATGATGCATGAAATATAGGCCATTGTGACCCAGTAGGATGAGGCTGTACTACTTATTAGGATGCATCCCCTTACCATATTGTATGATTATAGCTACAACACTACATATACAGCATAACATAAACCTGTGTGGCCATGAGCTAAACCCAAACAATAACCAAGAATGCACAAATAATGAACATGCATATACCAGGTTACCTCCCTTAGCCCATTTCCACATGGGCGGATGGGGTAGGTGCTATGAAACTAACTCCAGAATTTAGGAAGCAAGAATGATTGAGACACAATCAAGCTGTACATCTGCTTTAATATGAGTGGATGCTGATGCCTGGGGTAGTACAACAGCTTGCCTTGCAGAAGCAAGATAAAGGATGGCCCATTTGCATGCTCTACTAGTTCTTTTGGGAAACCCCTATCAAAACAGCGCATAAAATAAAAAATGTAATTTGCTGGCAAAATTGATGAAAAACTCATCAATTCTATAGATATTAAGTAGTATTGCCAGTCATCATATACATAATGAACAATAACAGTACTGCCAGTCATCATAAACATAATGAACAATAACAGTACTGCCAATCATAAACATAATCAACAATAACAGTACTGCCAGTCATCATAAACATAATCAACAATAACAGTAATGCCAGTCATAAACATAATCAACAATTATAGTACTGCCAGTCATCATTAACATAATCAACAATAACAGAACTGCCAGTCATCATTAACATAATCAACAACAACAGTACTGCCAGTCATCATTAACATAATCAGCAACAACAGTACTGCCAGTCATCATTAACATAATCAACAATAACAGTACTGCCAGTCATCATCAACATAATCAACAACAGTACTGCCAGTCATCATAACATAATCAACAATAACAGTACTGCCAGTCATCATTAACATAATCAGCAACAACAGTACTGCCAGTCATCATAAACATAATCAACAATAACAGTACTGCCAGTCATCATAAACATAATCAACAATAACAGTACTGACAGTCATCATTAACATAATCAGCAACAACAGTACTGCCAGTCATCACAAACATAATCAACAATAACAGTACTGCCAGTTATCATTAACATAATCAACAACAGTACTGCCAGTCATCTTGAACATAATCAACAATAACAGTACTGCCAGTCATCATAAACATAATCAACAACAATAGTACTGCCAGAGATCATAAACATAATCAACAATAACAGTATCACCAGTCATCAGGCATAATCAACAACAACAGTATCACCAGTCATCATAAACATAATCAACAATAATGGCTGATGTTAAACATTTTTTTAAAATCCATACATTCACCTTTTGAGAATTTCAACACATAATATTTAGCACTTACGTCTTAACAAAATGATTCAAATTTTTTCCGACAGTTCTCTGTGCTTGATCAATGAGTATCTGAAAACAAAAAACTCTGTATTAATAGTACAATGATAGATGTCTAAATATGGAATATCTAACTTTTCAAAACATAAGCGTATATACTGGATTATAAGTCGATTACAAATGCAACCTGCACAGATCCAGATCTGCTGTCACATAATCCACTGGTAGTTCTGGGTCTATGCAGTTTGTTATGAGTAATCAGTAGAACAAACGTTGACTCTGATCTGACAGTGCATTATTTGATGGAAGATCAGGGTCTATATTGTTTGCTGTTGGACTCAACTTATAAGCCAGCAGAGATGGTACCTAACCTGACATGAACATTCTTTGTTGTTAGTACTGTGTGTGTGTGTTATGGATTTTTAATGTAGCTTTAACAATTTTTCAGTCATATCCCTATGATGTCTGCAGTGTGACAGTTTATAGTGATGTCTAGCACTGGGGCATCATGCCACAGACATGTAGCATCATGTCCAACGCAGTCACATTATCCTGACACCAGGTCAACCAGTCCTAACACTAACCTCTTAATGCCGAATACTTAGCAAGACAGCTGTTAGTACCATTTTTTATAAGTCTTTGATATGACTCGGCCGGGTTCCAACCCACGACCTCCCGAATCCGAGGCGGACGCTCTAACCACTAGGCCACCGGAGCGGTCGTTGTTAGTACTGGAAATAACATTCTGATAAGTGTGTGGTATACCTTGAAAATCTTAATATTAGTCATTTGCATACTTGGAATGATTCGATAACTAGTATGGCCTTATTGTCAACTTTAATGTAATCTTAACATTATTTAAAAGCTGAATATGAATGTTTCTACTGAGCCAAGTTTCAAATCTCCAACACTAGAAAACTCCATATTTGTTGTTATTTTAAAATTGTATGCCTTACAAAGTACTGCATTTAAAAGTAAGATCCTCACAAAAGTTGACTCAGGTATCACTTGCCACAAATATGTATGCAGAAGTCCTAATATATATGTGTATGGCCATGTGCAATAGGCTAATTTTATAAAACTGTAGATACAACTTTTAATCTTATCAATTTTGCAAACACTCCAAATGAATGGATACAAGCATAAAATCACACAGATATGAGTACAGACAAAATTTACAATAACTGACACTTTCAAGGTGGACACAATATAGTCGGTAGATTAATAATAGAGTTGTTGTTGTTGTTGTTACAGGGTTTAACGCCATTTTTCAGCACAAGATAGGCTATACATGGCGGCCAATAATAATGGTGGAGGAAGAACCCGGGAGAACCCGGAAAGAACCATTGACCCACGAGAAGCTACCGGCAAGCTTTCTCACATAACCACATTGGCCGAGCCCGAGACTCGAACCCACGCAGACAGAGGTGAGATGGCAGTGATCCGTAACGGAGAGCGCTTTAGACCACGCGGCCACTCGGGGCCCCCAATAATAGAGTCTTTTCTCCCATAGAAATTAAAGAAAAGGAAATAATTTTCTCATTTTCTGCTTTTGATAACTATACGTAAAACATATGCTGCACAAGAATGTTATTTTTACTTGAATGACCATTCAATCAATACACTTCTGCAGTAAGGAATGTTGGCTCCTTCTAGAATGATATCACAACAACAACAAAAACCAGCAAACCGAACCCAAGCAAATGGAGGTAACGAAATTGTGGGTCATCTACATCATACTTAATTTCAGCAGTCAAATTTGGGAATCCGACAGGTATAATAACCTACTGTCTTGATAACACGTACTTGTTAACATGAATTTATTGAATAATAAAAAGAATAAAAAATTACTTATTAAAGATTTTCTCTATATCTGACCTTTAAATTGTACACAATATCTCTGTATGACCATTATATTGCATAATGTGGTATTGCAAAGCCATTATTTTTGATAGGGTACCAACTTTTAAGGATCCTGTGGTTGCTACAAACCACAAACTGAAAGACCCAATAACCAATGATCTCTCAGTGGAAACAACATGACCTTTTCCAAGTCTCAAATTTGAATACCAACTACATGTATCGTATATACTTGTTTATGAGTCCAACTGCAAACAACACACATCCTGATCTGCCATCACCCAATGTGTCAGCAGATGAGGGCCTATGCTGTTTGTTCTCCTGATTACTCCTAACAAATTGCAAAGACACAGATCTGACAGCACATTATGTAATGGCAGATCTGGGTCTGTGCAGTTCACAACTGGACTTGACTTGTAAGAGAGTACTGGACTCGACTTGTAAGAGAGTATATACAGTAAATAGCCATCTTTTTCTTCAAAAGACGACGAAAACTAATACCAACAAAAATAAATGAATTCAAAGTATATCAATCTGATTAGAATCAGATCTCCATTGTCCTACATTAAGATCTAACAGCGACAGCTTACGGTCATGTTCTGGTGACCTTTGAATTAGCCACTGGAAATGCAGCTTTCAGAAATCTGAAAGTGAATCAAATCATTTGTCACACATTGATGCTCTTCAGCCATTAGCTCAGTCTCT
Source organism: Megalonaias nervosa (assembly GCA_016617855.1). Taxonomy (NCBI): domain Eukaryota; kingdom Metazoa; phylum Mollusca; class Bivalvia; order Unionida; family Unionidae; genus Megalonaias; species Megalonaias nervosa. The sequence continues at coordinate 58,283 of JAECUM010094172.1, read as the reverse complement.
TAAATGCGAAGATACAAGACTTCATCTGGTTAGCTGATCAAATTAGCAATCATGGTAATACCAGAGGTCGCCAGATCATGACCCATAAGCAGTCACTGTCAGATCTTCACATAGGACAGCGGAGATCTGATTTTAATCAGATTGATAGTACATTATCCAGGATCATCTTGATAAGCAGATATCTGTCCAGGTCTTCAAAATATTACCCAAAAGTTGATGTCAGACAGAATGCATGAATAGATAGGCAGGATGGACAGTTACAGGATGGGTTTATTGTGCAATAGTTATCTTCTTGCTTTAACAAAATTATTCATCTAAAAAAAAAATAATTCACTGGATTCTCTGAAATCTTCCCATTTCAAAACAAATAAACATTTTCATTTCATTTCTTTTTCTTATTTATTCAAATATTCTAGTGTATAAATGTTCCAGAAATTCAAACATTTCTTTGTGCATCATGTCAGAAAAATCTAGAAATAATGGCAAAATTGCAATTATATGAAATTATAAATTACAACATTTTTAGTGTGTCAAAATATTTTAGGAATTACAGTTAATACCTGTTGTTCTTCATTGTCAAAAACATGGTAACTCTACTTTTTTGGTATATTTGATGTAAATTCTTAGACTTAATTGTTACTTACTGACTTACTGGAACTTAACATTCATTCATTACCTATTTTCAGTCATTAATTCAATCATCCATTTGTTCAGTCATTTACTATTTCTATTTTTGAATTTCCTGTACTGGAAAATACTTGATGAAAGAATCATTTATATTCTTCCAGCAAAGAACTTACTGTAAAGTACTTCATCATCTCCACCATAGCATGACTGAACTTCTTCAAACAAGTCTGAAAAAGATATGGGCAAATGAATTAAATAGAAAGTTGAAACTACCTGTATGATTCCTCATGACTGCATTAATTTTAATGCACAACAGTTACTAATATATTATGAAAATACTTTTTACAAATGTGTAACCTGTACAGAATGCATTGACTAATATGATAGGCACACTGTAAACACACCTTTACAAATCTTGTTTCATGTACGGTACATACTCGCTTATAAGTCGACTCCAAATTGCTCTGACCCGGATTTGCCATCACATAACGTGTTGGTTGATCTGGGTCTATGCAGTTTGTTAGGAGCAATCTGCAAAACAAACAACACAGACTCTGATATACTGGCACACTGTGTGACAGTATATCAGAGTTGTGTGACAGTATATCAGAGTCTATCTTGTTTACAGCTGGACTTGACTTATCAGTGAGTACACATGGTAAGTTTTAGCTAAAATTCTAAGTTTCTCCTGAAATTGAAACATTTTTATGTTAGTGCTAGACATCCCCAATATACAAAAGGTGATAAAAATATTCTGATGGCTGTTCATTTGAATAACAACAGTATATTCTGACAACTTACAATTTCAGGGCCTTTGCTGCTGTACAAAGATTTCTGCCTCTAAGTTTCAGACATCCTCTAGAGCAGGGGTCAGCAATCTATGGCACACATGCCACAAAGTGGCATGTCAAGAGGTTTTGTGTGGCATGCAAAGGGCAGCCAAAAATCTCGATTTTAACAGTGTTACTCTCTTACTGGTGGCACACACTCGTTCATTTTGTAATTAACCCAGAAAAAAGTGGCACACTACGTAAAATGGGTTGTCGACCCCTGCTCTAGAGTCAGCAGATTTTTGAGGTTGTATACACAATTTCTTAACAAGAACCATAAAGAAAAAACAATGTAGCAATCACCCTAACATTCATTAGTCAATAAATAAAAATTTCAAAGAGATGGAATTATGAAAGAAACACAGGTCAATAATGGTTCACAACCAAAATTAAATTGGAGCTAGATCCATAACAGAAAATTCCATTCTGTAACTAGATCAGTATATTTAGGGGAAAAATTAGCAACTATTTGAGAAATTCTAGGACCAACCTAGATTTTGCATGATCCTGAATATGACATTCTTCGCAAGTCTGTGGCACTGGTCTGACATTTGGATAATAATCAAAAGAATAAAAATAGGTAGAATCCTACTTTTTAAGTCACTCAAACCAAGACAGGAAAACTTTTAAATGAATTTTTGTCAGATTTCTTCATCACATACCACACAATAACAAGAAGGATATTTTGAAAACTCAATGAATGTAATAAACTTTTATAAATTTATTTGAGACCAGAATGTAACAATGGAAATTCTCAGTCACATTTTGAGGTGAAACATTTGCTTTTACAAAAAATGAAATGTATGCTACGTAAATGGAGTTTTCAGCTTGAATTTCACTCTGTACACAATTAGCATATATTTTGAAAAAAAAATTATGCATCATTCATAATTCAAGAACAAATGAAGTTTAAAAATTATAAAACTGTTTTCAGAATCTATGTTGTTTGCAGTTTGACTTGACTTATAAGCTAGTATATACAGTAGATCTTGCTCATAAACTCCTCTAAGATTTTGATGATATAAGACGAACAAGTCTGATCAAAATCTGACAAGACAGAGTTGTTGTAATGCCAAAAAGCTCGATACAAGTTCACCTTATTAATATGCATGGATGTTGCACATAACCATAGTGATCTTTCATTTTTTGGGTAAAAGCTAATTTTTCTCTTAAGTTTGATCAAAATCCCATCAAAAACAGTTTCAAAAAGTGTTAAAGCTGAGCCAATCCAATGCAAGATCACCTCATTAATACGCATATATCTTGCTCATGGTAAGGCTCGTCCAACATCTTGATGAATGTGTGTGTGATTTGGATTTTTAACGCAGCTTCAACAATTTTTCAATCATATCGCTAAGATGTCTGCAGTGTGGCAGTTTATGGTGATGTCTAGCACTGGTGCATCATACTGCAGACATGTAGCATCATGTCCCACCCAGTCACATTATCCTGACACCAGGCTGATCAGTCCTAACACTAACCTCTTAATGCTGAGCGCCAAGTGAGGCACCTGCTAGTACCATTTTTATATGTCTTTGGTATGACTCAGCCTGGGCTCAAACCCACAACCTCCCGTATCCAAGACAACATGTTAATGAAAATAGCCTATTCACCAAGTTTGAGAAGAATCAGGTCAGAAAAATAATCTCTTATTAGGTAATAAACTCAGACAATCCAATGTAAGCCACCTTCATTAATGTGTGTGTGTGTGTGTGTGTGTGTGTCGTGTGTTGTGTTGTGTTGTGTGTGAGAGAGAGAGAGAGAGAGAGATTTGGATTTTTAATGTAGCTTTAACAATTTTTCAGTCATATCGCTATGATGTCTGCAGTGTGGCAGTTTAAAGTGATGTAGATATAGCTCATAATAAAACTCATGGAACTCATTAACGATATAAGCCTATATAGCAAGTTTGATCAAAAACTGGATCAGAAATGCTCTCTCAAGTTGTGATAAATTCAGTCTATCAAACACATAATCACCTTGTGAATAATCATGAATCTCACTCATTATGGAATTATAACAAGTCTTGACAGCATAAAAGCTTATAACCCAAGTTTTATCATAACTGGACCACAAATATAGAATCCATAGTGGTAACAAGCTCAGTTCATTATGATACAAGATCGCCTCATTAATATGCATGGATTTCACTCAAGATCATCCTAATAAAACAATCCAATATTGCAAATATTATCAACTGATCACCTCATTATTACATGTGGTTCTTTCCCATTTTAAAACGTGTCCAAAATCTTGAAGATATAAGACTATATTCTAAACTTGATCAAAATATATCATAAATATGGCTTCCTAAGTGATAGCAAGTAACTGTTGATAGATAAATGATGGATGCATGGCCATACCATAAGCTCAGTTAGCCATATGACCAGGTGAGGTAAAGGCTCTCAACAGAACACATCATACACATTCTCTGTGGATATATGTTATCTCTAATAGGTCAGAGGTCATTTTAGGATACACACAAATGGGGTTCATTCAAATGTGTCAAGAGAGATATAAATGCCTAAAATTTAGTAGAACTGGGTCTCAATTTCCAGTTCAACTTAATTTTTACACATACATGATATGTCTACAAATTCTGTTTTACTTCAGGGTGAATGGCCAAAACTGCTTTTAAAAGTAAACTGTTTTATCCCAAATGACATCTGACTTCCGAATCTCATCAATAAGCAACGAGCAAGCTTGATCAAAAATGGTGGGCAAAATTTTTAGACTGTATTACAAATACATTATAATATTTCATCATGTTGAACCTGCGTTTTCAGCATCAGCATCAACTCAGTTCCACATCAACCCTTTCCCTATGTAGCTTAAAACTGCACTTTCTGCATCAACATCAAAAAAGGAAGAAATTACAAGTTCAAACCTCAACCCAAAAATAGTAAATGGTTTATATGCAGAAAAAGACATTAGAAAAAAATACAGTAGATCCTCATATATCGAAAACCCTCAAGCACTGAGATAAAGACGAGTTCAGATGAACAAATTTGGGTTATTCCACAAACTGATCATGCCAGGGACATATCATTCTCTCTAGCCACGGGTCATAGATCAATCAGTTCCACATCAACCCTTTCCCTATGTAACTATCTGAAACAGTGTTTAGAACTAGAACCCTCTTGTGAATGAAAAAGATATTCCCTGTAGCATGCAAATTAGACTGACCAATTAAAAAACTAGTTGAATGACATTAGGAATTCAAGATAGAAAGTTTTCTTATGTCTACATGTACTGAATCGAAAGAGAAATGCAAATGAATGATTTAAATTGGAAAAACACATGGGTCACGAGTCTTTGCTTCTGAAGATCACTATTATGTTTCGCAAACGTAATGAGCAATCTGACTGAAGTAACTCATTTCTTTCAGCTGCATCCAATCAGATTACTAACAAATTCCTTTCAGCTGCATCCAATCAGATTGCTAACAAGTTCTTTTCAGCTGCATCCAATCAGATTGCTAACAAATTCCTTTCAGCTGCATCCAATCAGATTACTAACAAGTTCCTTTCAGCTGCATCCAATCAGATTCCTAACTGTTTTCCTTCTGATGAGTTTGCTGAGTGGTCAATACTAATTTGGCTAGTTATAAATGCCCAAGTTAAATGTCGAATTAAGTGGATTCACAACCCTTAACTTGCGAAGACTGCAGCATACAAGGCATATGTAGTCAAAGGTTTTTCTAATTTTAGTAACAGCAGCTAAATTTGATGGCAGATCAGCATCATTGGTATGAATCTATGAGGCCTTAAAGCCAGGGTTATTGTTGAGTGGTCTTTGCAACTGTGTGACGTTAACTTTGAATACTATCTTGAGCAGGAAGTATCCATCTATCGATGTGCAAATGCATTAAAATGGAAAGTCTTTTTTTTTAAAGGGACATAAATACTGAAGCAATAATTTCTCAAGCAAAGTTGTTTATCTTATGCTGAATGCTATTTCATTACAAAGGACAGTAATGACAATGGATCATGTGGGCTTGGTAGTGAGTGACTTTTAGCACAGGAAGTGGTGTCATGGATTGTATGTGAAGCTGGAAGTGACTAATATTCATTCATGAGGAAGGTGTTTAGCTGAAAATCTTGGCAGAGTTCCACAATTTATCTAATTTTACCTGTTTACATATTTTATATATTTTATTTTAATTATATAAGATATTATGTTATAAATTACATATCCTTGTTGGACATTTACCATAATGGAAAAATTATGACATCAAAATTTTAACTGAATTTCACTTTAAAATACCATTAAAAACATTTTGTATGAAACATTACGCATCTCTTGATTATTGTCTGTTTCACAATGACAATGAATAAAACAAATTCATGATGATAAGGACTCGAGACATTTGGTATGATCTGAATGCAGGTACATTTTGAACTCATTTCATGCAAGAATGATTTCAACACCATCTGTATAGACATACAGAGCAGCAACACTCATTCAATTCATGCTGAAAAAAATGGCCTGTGTGCAGGTAATCTGCCATGTTGGTCCTGGAGTTATGGAAGAGTCCATTTTTTTAATTATTATAAAGGACTGAGCTTTATGGAAGCCATCATGTGTCATAGATAACAGCCTACTTAAACACAAATCACACCATAAACCGACATTAAATAGAAATGTAAAACAGTTTAAAGAAACCCAGATGATACAACATCCATATATTTATCAATGTTGTTTCTTCCAGTAATTACTCCAAACAAGCTGCATAGATCCAGATCTGCCAGTCCATTATGCAACAGCAGATCTGGGTGTGTGCAGTTTGCAGTTAGACTCAACCTATGAGCAAGTATATATTGTACTTGCACACAAAACAGGCTTCTGGTAAGTTAATCTACATGACCAAATTTACAATGTTTAATACTCAGAAAAACTTAAAAAATACCATGGGATAAAAATGCAAGGATAAAGGTAAACAAACATCTGAAATAGATGCATAAATGGAAATCATGAATAAAATACAAGAAAACAATGCAAATGGATGCATAAATGTCTAATATGTTCAAATCTGCTAAGATGCATGTGGTTGATACAGCTTTTGCTGTGGTTGGGTGCATGCATACTTACAGCAACTTTACGGTCATCCTGTTATGACAAGAAGCAGACACAACAAATTTAAAGCATTACAAAAGTTCAGGCATAACAACAGAGTTTTAATAGTAGATCTTTCTACATCATAAGTAACAAAAGCCAGAGGATGTAAAGGTGACAAATAAAAACATGTAATATTATTAATTAAAGAAATGCTTGCTAAGTTAAATTTCATTGTGATCATTCTGAATAAAACTCAAAGTACTGGATAAAGTGCATAGGTCTTTATCTTATTATCAGGAGACTCTGAACAATAACCCTGATAATGAAACCATGGCTTGATTTGTATGAGGAAACTTTTCCGACTTTCCAATTTAGTCCAACTATGCACTTTAATCTTTGTTGTTTACTTTTCTAAGCAATTTTCATCCCTGTGGTGATATCATTTATTCCAATGGAATACATTTTCGCAGTCCATAACTATGTCACTGTAAAAGTTGCAATGTATTTTTCAATATATAACCTACATAAAATATTTAAGACACAAATCAACATTCAGTTTCAGCCATTTTTTACTCTCTTTTTGTTGTGCATTATTTGTTTTAAATAGTCACACTAAATCAAAGGGGAAGTAACTTGATGCAGGTAATAGTAATGTGTGCCAAGAATTTCTGATCTGTCACAGAAAGCTACCTCCGATGGCTTTGACGCTCTTCAAGTTTTGGGCTCTCAAGGGGTGGGGATAAGGACTGGATTTTTAGGGATTGTTGGAAGAATAATCCTTATGGATATATAACAAACTTGTTACTGCACTTTATATTGCATGGTTAATATTACCGAGTACTAAATGACAACAACTTTGCAGTCAAAAGAAGTTATTCTGCTGCAAATGCATTACTGCATGTTAAAGTACTTGTTTAAAATTACTATCTACCAAATGAAAACTTGCAGTCTAAAGAGGTTGTTCCACTGCATCTTCGTTATTCCATGTTATGGTACATGTATATGATTAGTAAGTACCAAATCACAACAACTTTGCAGTCTACACAAGTTATTCCACTTCAAATTTCTTATTGTACTTGAAAGTGCATGTATAAGATTAATAAGTACTAAATGACAACAACTTTTTTGTGTCCAAACAAGTTTTTCCACATGTTTCACATGTGTTTCATTAACAATTCTCTTTGCACCACAATACAGGCTGAAACTGTTTCAATCTCAAAGTGCACAGCCTTTATTTTGTTCAAATTTTTTTTATATCTAGAGACAAAGTACACTAGTTCTTACAAAAATTCAAAAGTACTTTTCCATTCTATATTCATGTTAAATATCAATACATTTATTAAACAGAAGCAATCAGAACACACAAAAGCCCACTTTCTATGAATAATTATGCTAACTCCATTAACCCTTTACCTCATACAAGTGCTTTTGGACACCTCTACTCCATTCGCATGTAAGCACCTTTGGACGCCTCTACCCAATTCGCATATAAACGCTTTTTGATGCCTCTACACCATTCTCATGGAAGCGCCTTTTGACGCCTGCTGTAAACATCAGTCATTTTGAGCGGGTTTTCATAGTGCCACCTTCGGGGAAAACCCCCTATTAGGTACTACATTCATTGGTGTGAATGACCATTACGTCAGATCACGTGGTCACTGTTTATGTTCTGGTCGAAATCTGCTATTTAAAGTAACTGGGTCGTATTCTCCACTCTCCAAAATGGAGGTCGCAGATTTAGTTCAGTACTTACTCGAGTTTTCACGATTAGAATCACAACTATGAAAGCTTCAATAACTAAGGCAAAGGCTCAGATACTGATGTAGGAAGCCATTAGTTTTTATAAATTATCAAATTCAGCTGATTTAGTGATGTAGACGCAGACAAAGACATATGGAGTAGAACAGGTAATAGGTGTTCTATTTATAGCGCACTGCGCTGGGTAACTTTGCTACATGCGTATCGAAGGGCTAAAAAGCCATACACTCTATGAGGTAAAGGGTTAAAGACTCTGGAGTTGTAGGATAACTGCTTCATCGTTCTGAATTACAGATGCTAAGTTTAAAGAATTTTCCATCCTTGTATAATTCAGCAAAGATATATGCTATTAGCACTCATAAAAGTTTGTTTTGATGTTTGTTCCTTAAAATAAATAAACATATGTACTTGCTTACAAGTTCAGTCCAAATGCAAACAACACAGAAACGGATCACATAATACAGGGGTCACACTACCAGGCAAAGTGGATGACTAAGTCGCCTAAAATATGTAAACTTCACCTTCTTCTGTCAGGAAAGTGAAAACGACTTCGCCCTGTGATTTTTTAAGAGGTACATAGACTAACCAAGCCTTTTTAGATGCCCCCTCACCTTAGCCAGGTTAGTTCTAGAGTTGTAGTGAAAGGTATTCATCAAGCCATTGGTAGCTAGGCCTAGTTTTGATATCAATTACGCTGACAAACAAACTCTTGCACATTCACAGGCATGTGTTTTGATAACTGATTGACCATTAACCATTTCGTGAGTAAGTAAGCATGTAAGCCCCTATCACTTCCCGATTTACACCTGTTATCCTTTGATAATGAAAACATACAAACTGGTGTTTTGAAATTTTAACAACAGTAGGTAAATAGCAATTTGTGTTTTAAGAATAGAATTGGTGATCTGGATATTTTAACTGCCTCTTGTACACTATTTTGTCATAAAATTTGTTTGAAACTAAGTGTACCAGTAGCGGGGAAATAATGGCAGACATCACTGGGAAGTAGCAGTTTATTAGATTGTCTGTTTTCGTAAATCATCAGGCAGATATATTCAGAAATATATATAATTCATTGAAAGCAAAGCCTATGTATTATGTTATTTAAGATTTAACTTTAAAATGCAATTATATAGGTCAGAAACATATGGAACAATGCTTTGTTGTGGAATTCACGAGAAGCACTGTAAGGTCAAAGTTGTTTTCTGACTTGACTCATATTTGTGAAAATACGGAAAAAAGCTGCGAAGCAAAGAATATTTAATCAATGCCCAAAATTAATACAAGTACGTAGACAAACAAATAAACCACAAATCTGCAATCCTATCAATGGACTGTTGTAATGAAGCTATATAATGTGAGTGATTACATTATGAAAACCCTCCTTTTAAAAATGGATGCAATCATGTCTGTGTTGATTCAGTTGGAAAGAAGGGTTTAGTTCATACACCGACTATAAAGGAGTCATGTCTGTAATTATATGCATTTTAGTGTGTTATGTATGAATAGTTATGATAATGTTTTATCTGCAACAAAGAAATGAGGACGAGCAGTGTTATCTGAAGACACGTGTGCATTTGCCCTCATATACATGGTACAGGGGTTGCTTCAAATGCATTTAAAAATATTTGAAAGTGCCAATATTATAAACTTTTAGAAAGTATAAAAAGAAAAAAATACAAAAATATACAAAAAATTTGAGTAAGGGTAGTTGATTAAGTATTTTTACTATCTTGCAATTAAAATAATGTAATCTGGTTACTCAGTTAAAATCTGTTATAATGTAGTTTCTATTATTCTCTTTAAGACTCGCCTGTAGCTTCTCATGGGTCGGTGGTTCTTTCTGGGGTTTTCCCGGGGTTTTTCCTCCACCATTAATACTGGCCGCCATATATAGCCTATCATGTGCTGAAAAATGGCGTTAAACCCTACAACAACAACAATCTTTCAGACTCATATGGCCAAAATAACTCAGAAAAGTTTGTGCTTGAAAATAAAGTATTGCTTAAATCCAATGTTAATTGCAAATATGAATGCTGGGATATAGAGAGTATAATTCAAATGAGAGAATACACATTTTATATATATATATATATATATATATATATATATATATATATATATATATATTGCATTTCTAGCTTTGCATCCACTTCTCCTTGTTGAGCTCTCACTTCTCCCTGTTCTGTCCAAAAGGAGAAGTCACTTCTCCCTAAATTTCAAGTCTAGCTTGACCCCTGATAATGTGCCAGCAAATCAGGGTCAATGCTGTTGGTTCTACCAATTACTTCCAACTAACTGCATTGACCCACATCTGCCAGTGCATTAGCAGATCTGGGTCTTTGCAGCGTAAAGTTGGACTTTACTTATAAACCAGTACATACAGCATTCCTAAAGTTTTTGTCATTACATAAGACAAGGTTGCTCATCACTTCATCATACTGTTTTGAAGATATTTGGCTGGCATACATGTCCAACAATGTTTTACTCTTTTCTTCTGGCCCATTTATGGTGAAATGTTTTGGAATTTTTTTTTAAATACAAAGGTTATTTTAAGAATTCTGATCACTGCTTCTCCTCTGACAAAGATTGTATGAACTTAATAGACTTGATGTGTCACTAATGCAGATGAAAAAAATTAAGTTTTCCTTTTTTTCCTCTGGCACTTCTGAAAAGACATTTCTCTGAAAAATTTCCAGTTTTTGGGGAATTCAGTGTGTCATCATTCCTGCTTGGAAGAGATTAAAACTCTAAGCTAGATTTGTACTGACGTACAATAAGATTTTACTTTCCCATCTGGCCCAGTTTTGGACATATTTTTGATGGCATTTGCTGAACAAGAGTGCTGTAAATAGTCTGCCCTGTGCTTAACACACACACACACACACACACACACACACACACACACACACACTCTAGTAGCAACATTGTTGACTCCACAGATTTATGGGGTCTCAATGACCTTAACCTTTGGTCAAGATATGTGGTCTTCAACTAAGGTTACTTTGCAGAAACCATTGTTTAATTTAAACTCTGAATTCAGATTAGGTTTCTTTATGACCCTAAGTGCAAGCCATCCAAACTTTTATTAAGGAACTTAATCTGGAATGAATGTTATTCTGAAAAACCCATTTTTCTTAGAACCACAGTTACTATGACCCTCTGACCCTCAAATCAAAAGGCCTTCTCCATAGCTCAAGTCCCAGCCCTCCACATACTCTGGGTAATGTACACAGTCCAGAACTGAAGTTATTATGTGGCAGGATTACCAGTAACAACATATATGCATGACCCATGTTTAGCAGTCTACTATGTCAATAACGAAATTTCTTTGCAGAGACAACTTTTCTTCTTTCAGTCAGTGCATTTGACTTTTGATTTCAGACCCCACAATTAATGGGCTTTTTACTTACCACAAGTGCAAGCCATCCCCAAACTTTGGTCCAGGTATGTTACTGAAAATTAATATTAATAGGGTTGTTCAGCCGTGGACCTTGTGTGACGTCATGAATCACTACCTCATACCTAAAAATTGAATGTAGTCCCATCTTCGGACAAACATTACAATATGGCAGCTCAGTACCATTACGTTTCACTGACAGAAGATGATGTTCCTGGTGGAAAATTACCTTATGCTTTGATAGAAAATCACTCGGTGGTGCAGCTGAAACAATGGTTACAGTGCAGAGATCTCAGCATCAGTGGAAATCTAAGCGATTTGATCAAAAGGTATGTAAAATTCAGTGTGTATATACTGCATGCATTCGATGCTTCCAATAGAACGGTTAAGTAGAACGTGCATCGTGCATATATAATGTCTTATTCTATAATATGGGGTATTTTTTCTGTCAGTTGGGATCACAGGGTTTTTCCGAGGTGTGTGGCGTGAAAATTAAATTTTAAATGGTTAGTTTTGTTGCACTCTATTATTATTATTATTGGTGTTATTATTATTATTATTATTATTATTATTGATGTTATTATTATTCATCTATCTTTGCAGGGTCAGACAATGCATAGAAGCAGGAAACAGTCAGTCTATTTCTGTATCTGTTGATGGTGGTAAATGGTATGATCTCAAACTGAAGAAACTTCAAGAGACTGAGGCACAGCACCAAGACAGACCTAAAGCTTCTATTCCCACTATCACAGGATGGAATATTTTTCCTTCAGTTGATCTTCCTAAGCATTTTAATGCAGGACATGTGCATCATCACGAAAAGTCAGTGATGTCATATGGTATGATCCAACACCAGCATACAGTCAGCAAACTCCTCTGAAAGCTGTCACAGATCTGTTGAATGCTACTGAAAGCAACTCTAAGTCATCATCAGAAAATATGTGGCAGTCCATCCTTTATAGGCAATATGCAGATTATGAACTAGATGCGGAATCAAAAGCACTTCTGTGTGAAAAAAGGAGTGCTCTTCTCCAAAACATTTTGTTACCTAGCAGCCCTTACCCACAGGAAATTGTAAAGGAGCAGGGAAGTGCTGAATGGTATTTGGAGAGGCGCGTTAGGGTCACAGCCTCAGTGAGTAACACTGTGTCAACAGCAAGCAACCCACAGTCTGCTCGTTTCATTTTAAATAAATTTTGTGGGACGAGAAGGCTTTAAAGTCTTGTGCAATGTTATATCGAATAGAGAATGAAAAAAATGCATTCACAGATTATTTAACTAAATCTAGAATGGAAACTGAAGGATTTTCTACAGTGAAAACAGGATTATGGGTCAATTCAAAGTACCCAGAACTAGCTTGTAGTCCTGATGGATTAGTTTTTGATCCTGGAGAAGAAAATAAGTATGGACTGCTTGAAATAAAATGTCCACAGATTCTTCAGGGAAAAGATATTAGAAAGTTTGATGAACAATTAACCAAGAAGCAACAAAGTGGCTTCTGTCTGCGAAGATCCAATGGACATATTGAGTTAAGAAAAAATCACACATATTACTTTCAAATTCAAACACAACTCGGTATAATGGGACTTAAATGGTGTGACCTTGTGGTATGGTCTGATATACGTTTTGAAAAAATAAGAGTACAATTTGACCCAGAGTTTTGGGGATCACTTTCAGAAAAGCTAATTTCATTCCATCACAAATGGTTATGTCCAGAATTCTTTGAAATGAGAATTCCAAGAAGGCTGATGCCAAAGAGTTTGTGATAAATAATCAGGGTTCAAATATTTTAAGAATCCATATTTAAGTACAATTTCCTTGTCAGAAATGGACCCTTCAAAAACATTGCTTACATACATTATTGCACCATTGGGGGCAACAGCTATGAGTACTTTGTAAGTTTAATGGGCTTTATAGCTGGAATAGAAGTTTCCTTGTCTTTGAAAATTGCTTGATCACTGAACAAAAAATTCTGTGCAGTCAATTATACATCTTATATTCTTGTATTTTTTAAAGTATCTGGGCATTTTTTCCTTAACACAGCATCTCTCTGCAAACATGAAATCCTTCAAGGGTAAAAACTGGGTGTACAAAAACTGGACCCATGTTGTTAAAATATTTGACACAGTAGCCTTGCTAACACCAAATCTATAGGCTAGGTCCTTATTAACAAGCCCAAGTTTTAAGACGCATCAATGTCACTAGTAAGGCATTTTTGGGTGACAGGCAGCAATTTACACAGCAAATACCGTAACAACAGTGTTTTACAACCATTATTTAAACGTAACAACAAATGTTATTGCTTAGAATACGATGAAAACAACAAGAAGGTTTACTGAGGGCTGTATCTATGTTTGTCCGAAAACAATATGGCGGACGGCGCAATGCCTAGCGGGTAAATGACATCATACGACATTTATAGCTGGCTGAACAACCCTATAGGCAGAAACCAGCTATCATATATCAGTCACAGTAATAATGACCTTTCTGCTTTGACATCAACAGGCATCTTCCTTACACTATGCTCAAGCCAAACACAAAGTTTGATAACCAAAAATGATGAGTAACTCAAGTTTTGTGTGGAAACCATATTTTTGTTCCCAGTTCTTGGAAGTTCCGACACCAAAATCAATAGGTTTCTTCCTTATCCCACTAGTACAATTCATCCCAAACGTGTAGTAAAGTACATAGTGGACAAATGAAACTGTGTAGAAACAAAATAAGACAGACTGATGGACCAACATTATAATTTTAAAATGCTCCACCTTGTGGTGGCCATATAAAAACAATTTTTTTTCTTTCAGTCCCAGTGACCCTGGCGTTTCACTTATAAACCCCAAAATCAATAGACTTCTTTCTTTCCCAATGTCTTAATCATCCACAACTTTCGTGAAGGTGCCAAGTCAAAAAGTGATATTTATTGCAGCAACAAGTGTTTCTTCCTTCAGTCACAGTGACCTTGACTTATGATCTTTTGACCCCAAATCAACAGGTGTCTTCCCTGCTCCACATGCAAGCCATATGGTTAGTTTGGTCCTGGTATATGATGTAGAACTAATGTTATAGTGTGGAAACCATTTATCTTCTTTCAGTCACAGTGACCTTGATCTTTTTTTTTTAAATTCAATAGGCTACTTCTTCAACCAAAATGTAAACCATACACAAACTCAAGTAACTCCTGATGGTAAAGAATTGAAGTTACTGTGTTGAAATGAAATTGATAACGAATGGATGGATGGATAGACATCATCATAACATAATGCACTCCAACTTGTGACCGGGGGATAACAAGTGTTGAAAACGGGGAATTCTGAGAAGTCAGCTTCTTTATTTCATATTTATGCAACTCTATGCAATGTTACTTCTGGAGGTGAACAAAAGTGAAGGAAACATTTTGATATTCAGTACTCCAGTGACATTGAGAAAAGGGGTGTGTATGATGTTGGCCATATAAGAAAAACATGCCTTGAGTACCGGGATATGCCTGCCTATCATTGCACATCTAGTTGACAAGCTGGAAAGAGGAATGATGTGCTTTTCTTTCAAAATTCCAGGTCATTTTATGCAATATCTAATAAAATTCCTCATTATATTTTTATTAAATTTTGTTCTTATTGGCTTTATGATTCCATTAAAGCTACACTATTAATTAGGTTAATTTTAATTATAAAAAAATAAATCTGATGGTGAACTTTGGTGAAGTGAAGTAAAACCTATTGGAATATAAAGAGAGTTAACTCATACTTACATGCGTCAGGTCATCATCCTTGAAATATGCAGTCAGATCCTGAACACCGCTCACAAAGCCTCTAATTAACAACAACAAGGAAAAGTGTAAAACATTTATTCCTCTGCATTAACAAGATAAATGTTACTTATTCTTAACTGAATGCTGACAGGATGTATTTTGTTGTAAATATTTAACAATCTCATTATCTGCAATCTGTGCATTTTTTTAGGCCATACTTTATACTGGTAAAGTAAAAATTCACTTCAATGCTGAACCATTATGAAATGTATCACATAACTACAGAATACATTATAATGTAATGGGATTCATGATGATACTTATATCATAAGTGGGGCAGGGGTATGCTAAGGACTTAAAGTGAGAGACCAATTTACCAGTGAAATAAATCCATCATCATCATTATTATCAGTCTAACTAAATTACCCCAAATTTTGATTACTCTTTTTTATATTATGGCAGGTGATAGAAAAACATAAATCAGTGAAATAAAACATTTATTACATTCATAAACCATCTGAAGATTTACCTGGTGGCATTGTTAAAAGCCTTTCCTGTATCCACCATTGCTGCACACAGTTTGACCAACTTAAAAGAACCAAAAACAACATCATCAGTAAAATAATTGCACTATGTACAAAATAAAATCTGAAGATCATATATGAGCTTCCACATGTCGTAAACCCAGTAGTTCTTTATAAATAAAGCTATTGGGTACAAAAGATGCTGATCAAACACAAACACTCTATCTACCATGTATTTTTAAAAATTATTTCTTTCTCCTGGAAAATATACCAATGTATATTGTTATCTTTAAGTTATCAAAGAAATAGCACTCCATTAACCTCAGTGGCAACAATTACTATGTATACTTGCATAAAAGTAAAATTCAACTACAAACAACACAGACCCTGATCTGCTATCACATAAAGTGCCTGTTCTATTAATTACCTCTAACAAAGCTGCATAGACCCAGATCTGCCAGTGCATTATGCAATGGCAGATCTGTGTCTGTGAAGTTTGCAGTTGGACTTGACTTATTTGGGTGTATATATTGAAAACAAATAATAAAAAGGGCATAATGACACTTGTTTCTTCCATCTCAAAGCCAAATACTTGGATAAACACAATACATTAGTGAGGTTAATGGACGGGTGGGTGGATGGATGCATAGATGGGTGGGTGGGTGGGAAGGTAGGTTGGTAGGTAGGTAGCTGTTAACTGATAGTGGAGAGAAAGAGAGAGAGAGAGAAATAGAGAAAGATGCCAAGGGAAAACAATTTCAAAAGGTACGTGGCACATGTTCATTCTTAGACTATTGTCAAATTGATGTCACTCAGCAACAAACTTTATTAATATAATGGCATAAAGATTTAATCATTTAAATGCGAAGTCCATAACTTTTTTAATGCATATTGAAAAATTACATATAGTATTTTTTAAAATTCCTAACATTCCTCATCCAAGTAGAAACATCTACTAAATGTCCTCTGCTTCTTTGCAGTAAGAGATGTTTTAATCTAATTTCTCTGGATGTATGTGCAGTGTTTTCTCTCGGATGTGTGCTTGCACAAATCACCCTTAAATTAAATGAATCCCTCTTTAAAATTACTGAGCACATGAAAACTGCATGGCTGATTTAGTATAACAAAATCTTAATATTCATTAATATTAACACAGCTCAATCCAATCTTGTAAGCACTTGACTTCTAGATCAAATGGTATAATCAAGCACTTACCATGTGACTTATTATAATTGAGCAACCAGACACTTTCACTGACTATCTAGTTATTAAAAGCATTTATAAACTTCACTTTGCAAGGCTATATTAATGTGGATATGCAGTATTCAGTGATATTGTCACTGCTGTTATGTGCAAGTCTAATTCATATCATTCAATGTCACTGTCATAACCCATAATCACTGCCATACTCCAATAATTAAGATAACTGTAAATTTTAGCTTTATTAAAGAATTAAAATTACTTATCACACTCATGTTTATTAAGTATACAGTTCTCATATATAATCTGCCACTTATAAACCCCAAATCCCTGTCTTAAGTGTGAATTCCTCCTCTGTGAAAATTCTGGTGAAAACACTGCATATATGGCTGATAAATATGAATCAATGACAGAAATGTATCCACCTTTTCCAACTTTGTTTCCAGAGATTCTATATCATCCTCTGCCTTTTCCAGGGCTTGTCTGTAAAGATACAAGTACACATTGAGACTATGACATTTACAGTATGTAATAAAGCACTAAATTACTTTTGCAAATCTATACTGACATAGATACTAAATTTATGCATGTTGCTTCATGCAAAACTTGACATGCAGATTCAAATGAAACTTAATACAATGAATAATACTGCCATTATAAAATTGCCAAAAGGTTAAGTGTGCCATCAAGATAATCAGCATGGATACAAACCTGTCCAATGTACAAGTAGTTTCCATGTATTCTATCTAGCTGTATTTGGTCTGAAATGCAATGGCATACAAAGATATATATTTTAAGTAGCTCTGTCTCTGTGTATCCACTCCATTTCCAGATGTGGCATTACTTTATTAATAAATTTTGCGATTCAAAACAGGGAAATCAGTCTTTTAGGGGGAAAAAATGTACTGACACGATATAAAATTCTCAGAAATCAGCTGCTATAAAATCCATCAAATACATGTACAATTAGACATATCTTCCTCTAATGAATGCTTGTATTTTGGGGTGTTGGGGGGGGGTAACAGCACTTTTAAGCACAGTAATGGCTATGTGATGCTCAGGACATGGGAGCCAAATGCCTACACCTAGGACACACCGAGACAGCCACCCAGGTTGGCCTAGGTAGGGATCAAACCTGTGACACTTGGATTACAAATCTGATCATCCATTAATTGAGCTACCACAGCTTCTTCCTATGAATGAATATATCAAGTTTGGACAGAAAATATTCAGAAATGTCATGGGTGATTTAAATCTGTGCACATTTGACACTTGACCCTATCCCAAGGAACTCCAGGGGTGGAAGACAAGGATGACACCCATCTGGCATATGGCCAACCAAATGGGCAACATAACCACAAAAATTTGTGAATTTCAACCTAGCAATTTAGAATGTATCTGGCTAATGGATGGACAGCCAGCAGTTTTCACAATAACCCAAACACTGAACAAAACAAAGTATGGCAAAAAAAATTATATATTGGTATAGTAAAACCATTACATTTGGATTGAGTCTTAAATGGCCCCTGAAACCTTTGACAATGTGAGGAATTTATATTTCTACAAACATCTTTATTCCAGCAGTTTAGTGGGAAATGTGGATGTGTGGTTGGAGCATCAGACTCGTGTCATGTGGTTGCAGTTTCAAATCCTGCCCACAGCTGCCAGAGTTAGGACTCACTGCCATTGCGCGTCTTTGGACATGGCACTTTAATTTGATGGCCTAGGCACTAAAATAGTCTTTAATATTATGATGTGGATCACCTATCAATCAATCAATAAATCATTCAACCAATCAATCTTGATAATTCCACACTGGCATCCAAAAGAATTACAACTACTTGCAAATATACTGAAGACTCACTGGAATTTCTTATCTGATTGGTGTCATCTGTTTATGTTATTAGACTGATAGCCTGACTCAAGTGGTACTCAAGAGAACTATTTACTGATGTAGAAACAGGAGATGGGGGAGATAAAGGTAAGTTATGAAGAACAGAGATGAAGTGATAATAATGTTTACATGAGTTTTCTGCTTTCCATGCAATAACAACATTCTACAATGTGAACAAAGTCATTCAAAAGTACCAATGGTGTGAAGAGTCAGATAAAGTATCAAAATCAAGATGGTCTTGTAAAACAGGCATTCATGAACAATGATTTCATACCTAATTCTATGTTAAATATGCATTTTTCCCTACACTGACCAGCAACAAATATTTCACTATTGAAAATATTTTACTTTCTATGACCCCAATCTCCTGTAACAAAAACCTGTTTCTGTAATACTTTGGCATATGTGCGTGGAATTTATGACTGTACAATGACTGTTAGGTTGAATGGTCAATGTAGCTGTGTACTGCAACTATTGTCAACATTAAAACAACATTTGCTGGTATGTATTGAGATTAAAAAGTAAAACCTTTCAAATAATGCCACTAATTGGACAATAGTGGTCTGAAATGTGGTGTTTGATTTCACAGAATATGTTGACTGTTTCAGAAAATAAGATAAGAAATAATGGCTGAATGTAGCTGGTCTTAGGGTGTACTTTGATTCTGAAGGAGAGGCTTTTCTATACTGCATATGACAATCAAAGCATGTACACCAAATATGCTGTCTTGGAATAGTTTTACCATCTGGCTATTGCAGTCGTTTAGCAACAACAGTATTATAAATGGCACATTATAAGCCAGCCCATATTTAACAGTCCTCTATTAAGATATCTGAAATTTGTGAAAAAAGAAAACACTTTTCTTTTACACTCTGAGTGACTTGCTCATGACCTTTAAACCCCCAAAATCTATATGCTACTTCATTACCAACAGTGTAAGCCATCCACAAAGTTTGGTCTAGGTCTAAAATGTAGAAATAATGTTAAGGCACAGAAACCAGGCATCTTCATTCAGTCCCTGTAACCTTGACCTTTGACCTCACTAATGATAGGATTCATCCTTACTCCAAGTGCAAGACATGCACAACATTTGGTCTGGTACATATGTTGTTGTATTTGCTTTGGGGTTAATGCCATTTTCATTCACATGATAGGCTATACATAGCTACCTGTACATCCGGTGAAGGAAGAATTCTGAAAAATCCTGGGAAGAACCACCAACCCACAGGAAGCTACTAACAAGCTTTCTCATATTTCCATATTGTCCGAGCCTGAGACTTGATAACATGTGGACAGAGGTAAGATACTGGCAATCTGTACTGGTGAGCACCTTAGATCACTCTGCCATCCAGGGCCTTGGTTAATGATGTAGATCTAATGTTAGTGTATAGAAATCATTTTTCATCTTTCAATCACAGTGACCTTCACCTTATACAGTGCTACCCCACAATTGGTAGGTTCTTCTCTATACCAAGTACAAACCATCCACAACGTTTCATAACCACAGACGACGGAGAACTCAAGTTATTGTGTGGAAACCATTGTAAAACTTTCAGTCACAGCGACCTGACCTTTAATCATTTGATCTTCAAATTGACCAGGATTCCTCCGTGTTCCAAGTGGAAGCTATCCACAAAGTTTGGAAACTGCTGATAGTTGAAAACGCAGGTTATTGTGTAAAAACCACTTTATCTGCATTCAGTAAAAATGACCTTGACCTCTGACCTTTTGAACACAAAATCATTATGACTTTTCCATATCCCAAGTGCAAGCCATCCCTAAAGTTTGGTAACTGTTGAAGGTGAAAAATGTACAGTATTGTGACAAAATAATTTTTCTTCTTTCAGTCAGTCACCTTGACCTTTGATCTCTTGACCCCAAAATCAATATGTTCTTCCTTATCCACAGTGCAAGCTACCTACAAGGTTTGGTAATTTTAGATGTAGACACTATCATTACATAATATTCTCCACCCCTCCAGTCTTGGCCCTAATCCAAAGCTTAGCAACTTTTCATAGCCCCACCCTTAAAATGTATGGCAAATCTGGGTCAATGTTGTTTGTACATCTAGCCTGAGATGGAACAAGATGTTAAATGTTTCATCTCTTCTTAACACCTGAACATTTATATAATTCACTTCGTGACTGTGTAATCAACCCAAACTTTTAATTTCTTGTTCAATCTACTTAAAGAAATCTACCTATGTCAAAATTCAATAAAAGCAATGTAAACAGACCCTTTATAAAAACATCAAATTTGTACAGCTTGAACATCATTGTAACCTTTTATCAAATACACCAAGAAAAGTGGATACTGGTGCGTAAAATGTTTCAATATGACACAGTTACAGAGATCATACCAGTTTTCTACAACAGAAAGTATGCATGGCTGATTCATGGCAGGTCATGAATTTCAAATAATTTGCAAGGTCTCACATATTTTTCATTGATTTTTTTTTTTCATTTTCGTTCATAAAATTTTAATTATAATTATTAAAATTGCATAATTTATCTTTATTTTTCATTATTTAATAACTGGCAGAAATCACATTCATGCCATTTTATCAAAAAGTCTTTCCCAGAGCTCCAAGTACTACATAATACTTTGGTAACAAGCAAGTTCATGTCAATAATATCATAACAAAATGATCATGTTATTTCAAGGTGTTGAGAAATTCTGACTTCACAAAATTAACTTATTTTAAGAATTAAAATTGAAGTTTTGAAATTCAATATTGATATGGCTGGAAGAATGATGCTAAACAATCAGAATGAAAATTTCCATTGTCATATTTGCAGCAGTCTGAAAAATTTCTTATTTCAATGTTCCAGAATGAAAAGAAAACTACAGTGTGATCCTGCTATAGCACGCTCCGTTATAACACGAATTCGGATATAACATGGTCGTGGTGTGGCTCCCGAAATTTCAGATACGTGTATTTTTCTCGTGCACGAAAAAAAAATTCTTTCTTAAACGTACAAAAAAAACAAAACAAGTTTATTATCATTTTAGGGAAGAGATCGCATATGAATAATACCAGACGATCGTGGCATGGCTCCTGAAATTTTATATGCATTTTTCTCATACACGACAAGTAATGTTTTCTTCTTAAAAGTACAAAAAATAACGTGTAAAAAGTTAATTCAGGAATCGCGCTGGGCTTCGCCAATGTCACAAATTGCAATTTATTTTCCTTATTGGCGGCAAAATACACCATCTGGCGATTTTTTTTATTGGCGACATTGTTGGCTGTTTAAACTTGTATATACAACCATCGGTTTGGAGTGAAGAAATTCAGAGGCCCCATGAAAGGAAGCTGCAAAGTCAATATAAAATGCACTTAAATTTATCTATTGTTACATAAACAAATTCTTTGTCCATATTGACAAACCGTCTTAATAATGCACATTTCTGACGCATGTGTTGAAGGCAGCATCACTCCACTACCACAAATGTAAAAAAAAAAAAAAAGCAAGCTCTCACCTGTCTATTCAATAGGCTTGGAGGAACAGTAACTACAATTGACCATACATGGTTAATTCATTTTTAAAAAAAATGTACCCAGATTAAATAGTAGCTGAAATTTCAAAGAAAACATTACCTTTGAAGCACCGATTGTAATGAAAATGTACTAAGCAAACGGGAAAAAATCAGTCTCAATCATGCAATACAATTTTTTGATGTTGCCGCCACAATAAGAAACGGGCATTTGTTTGGTTCTCCAAAGCTGTCCTTTAGCAGCAACTTCAATAACGCATGTACCGTTCATCAAAGAAAGCTGACTACAATCTTCAATAAAAACAAAGAACCTTTCTTCAAAGGAAGTCAGTACCGAACTTAAATAAAAGCAATGGAATCCGATGGATTGTTTCATTTTCCAATGTGACTGGAACACTTTTACTGTGCTGTGAAAGTTTCTTTTATACAGGGAAAAAGTTTATGCTTACAAACTCTACCAATGGTGCTTAAGACACAAACTTTTACCGACTTGGGACGTACTGAAAAGTAAACATGCTTCATCATTCGTTACGTGATTGTGCTATTTTTTTCCACTGAATTCAGACCTATACGACCCGTAACAAAAATACTGAATGTTTTAAATCTGTGTGTGCATATTTTCGATAGAATTACTTGTATTGTGAATTCAACGTACATGACGTGATTCACGGGTGAGTACACGGTGTTGATACTTTATTCATTGCTATACATTAGACATGTATGTATAAACAGTATACACGTATATGTACCAATGCGTGGTTCTCTGAATAAAGTAAAATATTATATATGCCTTCTTTGTTTTTACTACAGGTGTATTTCTCATTTAATATGAATCGATTTAAGATGATAACTGTGCCAATGAAGCACGTATTTTGTGCCTGCATTACCTACCCCCCCTCAAACATTTTTTCGGGTACATGCATCATTTTCTTCAGCTGACCTGATTGCTTATAACATGGTTCGGTCTATAACACAGTCGGGTTCTATGGCTCCCAACTACCATGTTATAGTGGGGTCACACTGTATATGGATGTCAAAAGATGTAACCATGGCAGTCAAAAAGTTTCATGGGTAATGCTCTTCATATATATATATATGTATATATATATATATATATATATATATATATATATATATATATATATATATATACACACACACCTCCCTCAATAACTCACGCACAATGGGGTCCACAAACATAGACTGCACTATAAGCGAGGGCGCAAATTACCGAGGGACCTCCAAAAATTGAAAACAAAAATATCCACTTATACATTTAGAAAACCGCTGGGGGGGTAGGTAACTGGGCTGTTTAATGACTGAATCCTCGTTTTACAATCACGTCGATAATAATTGTTAATAACGCGCTTTTTCTAATGAAGTTGTTTATTATTCTGTATAAGTAACATTTATTTTCAAAATCTCCAACATGTGAAAGATCATTCCAACTGGTTTCAACAACCATCATGTGTACGCGAAAACATCCGTGTATTATGTCACTGCTTTTTGTTTTGTTGATTAGTCTGGTTCCCGGAGTGGTATGTAATAGTATGCTACCAAGTCAGGAGTCCACATAGCCAGGAACTAGTCTATCTTTTGCTACACCACCAAATAAGATTTCTTTTTTTTCAAAAACTAGCGACATTTATTTTGAGATAATCTCCTACATCGAAACTAAATTATTTTATTGTTCAGTTAGTACAATATTGATGTCGCGATTTCATTAAAGTAATAGTGAAACTTCTTATCATCTTGAGGATATCTCTAAGTGCCAGTTCTGAAATTCTCTGAAAATTGTTTGCCCACAATGGTACGTATCTGTGAAACTAAGCTCGAAGTATTCGTTTTGCTTGGTTGCCTTGCTATCTTTGAACACAGTTATGAATGAGTCGGTTTATTTAAGGTAGTTTATGTTGCATACACATTTATAACAGTGTTCGATTGATCAACAGAAGTGAGATCACCCTACATATGATGGGAGCTGCTAGATTTTAAGTGTGTAGGCTTTGTGTGCCTTTTAACCTTTTTTTTATTCCACCTCCTTTATTTGATACAAAAGACATAATTAACGTGATAATATAAAAGAGACCATCTTTTAATTCAGTACAACAATAAAACAAATACTTCCACAAGTAAGTTATCAAAACACAGTCGACACTTAATTAGGTTCTCAGAGAAACGCTTGCAGACATAGCTGTTACGGTATATTGACACATTGCATTTATGATGATTACACTTAAGAGGAACCAAAAGATAAAATTAAAACACAAATTTCACTTAATAAAACTTATTTAATTGGCATTTAAATATTAATATACTGCCTACACTAGGCGTAAGTGAAATTTTCATTGATCGAATTTTTCTTGAATATCTTTAATTACGGTGTACTAAGACTGTCGTTTGGAAAGAAAATGTAACCAATTATATGATGTCGTATTAAAAGTTGATAATTTCAAAATGTTGATTAAAATTTCCATGTCATATCTAACTTTCGACCATAAAACGAGCAATATATCAATGGTTCAGTTACCAATTTTGATCAGGATTTTTTTGAAGTTCAAGAAATAGGGATCAATGGGGGGGGGAGTATTTTCTGGTTTACAAAATGGGATCCACGCCTGACCCCACATTATAAGCGGGTTCACGAGTTATCAGGGCACGAGTTATTGAGGGAGTGGTGTATATGCCATTAAAACCAACAAAGACAAAGAAAGGTCATTGTGTGAACATACCTGTACCGTTTTGGTTATAAATCTGCACCATCTTAGGAGACTGAGCAAAAGCAGATTTCAAATGTGAAAATTTGCACACAGTGCAATTTTTTTATATGCACACATTGCAAAATATAAACAAGCGTATTTTATTATAATTCATATAATTCATCAACTATAATTCATTTAACCATAATGCTATCAATACATACTTTTTACGTTTACAGGGTGTTTTAGAAGTCTCCCAAGACATTGTAAATATTAATTATCATACTGAAAAAAATTCAGACAAAAGTGATCATGACAACGAAATGTTTGCCCACTTATAAACTATATTTCTTGATTGCTTTTTTTCAAGTCTTTACATCATCAGAACTTAACTTTTCATAGGCATTATATAACTAGTACAGTGCGGACTAGGCATTAAACAATACAGGTATATGCATACCTACATACTCATCTACGGGTACCTAACTACCTACCTACCTAGCCGACTGACTGACTGACTGCCTGCCTGCCTGCCTACCTACATACTGTGACTGTACTAGAAAGACAGCAAGCAATAAAGCAGAACATTCTTTTCAATATCATAGCAGAGGTACTACAATATGATAAAAACCAGTCCAATTTCGTTTTTCTTTTTTTGTTGTTGTTGCTGGTGGTGTTGTTGTAGGGTTTAACGCCATTTTTCAGCACAAGATAAGCTATACATGGCAGCCAGTATAAATGGTGGAGGATGAACCCGGAAAACCTTGAAAAGAACCACCAACCCACGAAAAGCTACTGGCAAGCTTTCTCACATACCCACATTGGCCTAACCCGAGACTCGAACCCATGCAGACAGAGGTGAGATGGCAGTGATCCGTAACGGTGAGCGCTTTAGACCACTCTGCCACTCAGGGCCCCTTTTTTCTGTGAAATCAATGTTTTCTCAAATCAAGTCCCCGTTACACCCAAAGTCTAAATTTTCTTCAAATTGAGATTCTGTATTACCATACTTATGGTGTTTGTTGTTTTTGTGGATTTAACACCATTGTTCAGCACATGATAGGCTATACATAGCTTCTTGTATAACTAGTGGAGTAAGAACCCAGGAAAACTCTGGTAAGAACCACTGACCCACTGGGACCTAAAGACAAGCTTTCAAATTCCAACATTGGCCAAGCCCAAGATTCGAACTGATGCCAACAAAGTTGTGATGGCAGGGATCAATTGTTGGTAAAGGTCAGCACTTTGGACCACTCAACCACCCAAGACTTCCACATTTACAGTATTTCTGACAATAACGGGATTTTTGTGAGAGGTAGAGGCAATACAAATGTGTTCAGGAATTCCTCCATATTATGTCCTAGATTAAACAAGACTAATTTCAGGAAACTGCAGAACATATTGCAGAACTTTATTGCAATCCTTAATATCTACTTACGGTTTTCTGATAAACTCATAAATCCACACCAAGCAATACAAAAAATGTTTCAAAATCTCAATCTGAGGACAAAAACTTAGAGTTTAGTGAACCCAAACAACAAACAAATTATTATCTTGCCCACCCCAAAAAGCCTGATTTTATGGAGTGAAATTCCAAGGCTGTCATTAATCTTGGAATGACTCCCAGTATTACAAACACACTTCATGCATCAAATAATTACCTTGATTGGTAACTACAGCTGAGGCCTTACATGAAAAACATGCAGGGGCAGTCAATCTCTTTTATATATGTGTGTGTGTGTGTGTGTGTGTGTGTGTGTGTGTGTGGGTGCGTGTGCGTGAATGTACAATGCACAGTTAACCTACTGTTGGTAACCTATCACAATATACAATGTATAGTCATTACTGTAATATTGAAAGTTTACATTAAGAAACACACATACCAACTTCTAAATGTGCTTGCCAGATAGGGCTTTCTGTGTCATGGAAAAATACATGTAGTGGTGATCTAAGTACAAATACCTATATGTAACCTATGTTGATAAAGATTAACATGTTGATCACTGAGACATTCTTTGTGGTAGTACTAACAGAGAGGGATCCAGTTATCAAGTTTCATGATTTTAACACAGCATCCAATAAATGAACATTAAACATAAAATTTAAAAACTTTACTGAAGCATGAAATATAAGCCAGAGATTTCTTTTTGCAATAAGGGTTTATTACTTATCAACACACACAGACACACACACACACACACACACACACCAATTTTCACGATTCTAGGTAAGATAGTATATATACTGTATGCAAGAAACTTGTGTGGTTCCAAATAAAATGCAATAATGTAACCAAAAGCCAGTAAAAAATGAAATATAGGTTACAATAAGCTTCCTTTTGTTGTAAAGGTATGATACTACCATGTAAAGTGCTTGAGAAATGAAAACCAAAACAAAATGTAAAGTGTAAAATATCGGCCACAATGACCTCTTATTGAAGATGCATCCTGCACCATGTTTCATAATTCTAGATAAGATAACATGCAAATAGATGTCATATTTGTATTAGAATCATTTAGGACCAATTTCAGAAGCAATAGCAATAACAAGATCTCCAAGATGGTCACTTTACCAGATGTAAGACTGGCACCATTTTCATTTAGGACCAACTTGATATTTTCTGGTGAAAACAAAATTTTCATGATGACCATATTGGATTTCAGACTGGCACCATTTTCAGTCAGAACTATCTAGACAGCATAAGAAGTCCTTTACTGAAAAACTCATGTCCATATGACCAACCACTTAGAAGGAGTATCAGTAAAAAAAATTTTAAGAGTGCTGCACTGATACCATTTTCATTTAGGACCTACTAGACATCATAGTCTTGTAGTAAAAATGCTACCCAATGTTTAGCTATGTGCAAGCCTCAATTGGAGTAGTGATAACAAGATGGCAACTGTGGTGGCCATATTGGATGTCCATGTGGCATTATCTTCATTTGGGACCAAACAGACCTTGTGACAAATGAGTGCGCAAGGTTTCATGGCAATCCTCCAAGCAATTTAGGAAATGTAATGATAACAACGGATGGACAAAAGTTGGTGATCCCAAAAGCTCTTCTGATCTATGATCAACAGAGTTTTAAAAAAAGAATTTAAAAAATGCACAATCTACACCCTTAGGATATAATTCCCAAGTTTCATGTATCTATCTTGAACAGTGTAAGTAGTTCAATTACTTGTACAGACATAAACACCATATCACAATATCCCAATTCTTCTTTGACAGTGCAGATTTAATACAAAAACTTTTTTTATTTATGTTAAACTGAGAAAAAATATTCAGGTATCAATTCATCAGGGTTGCTGATGTCCTCAAAGTCAGATAAGCTTAGTACAAGAGATGTAATTATCCAACAGATGATGCATAGCAGGGACCATAATGGCTAAGAATTTCATATGAACTACAAATGACTGACAATTTGTGATAGACAGGTAATGTTCAGGATTAATCAAATGCAGGTGTTATCAGCAGAGCATTCCATAAAACAAACTAGCTGGAAACAATTTTAAAGAAACAGAGAGGCTTAGGAGGTACATGTACAGGGCCAATCAAAAAGTAGTCAGTTGATCTGGCAGACTGAGTAAATTACCTGGTTACCATTGCTTGGAGATTGCCCTGACTAGTGTGAAAAATAACTGGTTTACATTAATCTGGATTGGTATGGTAAACCTTTACAGTTCAAGTCAATATTGAAGGAACTGTCTGAAAACATATCCAATGTAAGAACACTTTATTGTAGCAGTAAGGGAAAAAAGTTTTAAAATTCTTTTCTAGTTGAAAAATTGCTTCAAACATCTTTTATTTTGCAGCACAGAACTCTAATCTTTTTCATAAATAGACTGGTTCCTGGTTGAAGTTTTCAAGCAGCAGTTTGTTCACAGAAATTAGGTAAAGGATGGTACAATGTAAAATGCATTTACAATTACATGTAACACTCCAAAGCAGTCTAGCCTGAAAATCCTGAATGGTGCCAATCACTTTCTCCACAGTGAGAGAGATATATGTTGGCCTGATTGTCTGTAAATCTTGCTGTTCAATTCTACATCTGCATAAAGTTCAGTCTCACTTAGTGGAAAGTACCTGAACACTGACAAAGTCAAGGTTGTGTGGATGAGCATAATCCTCACAGCTCAGACTCTTTCAGAATATATCCCTGTTGTAAGGATATTCTGCTCCCAGGGTCATCTAAACCTTGGCGGGGATTAATATACCAACTTTGTACATAATAATGTTTTCACAGATTTAAATCTAAACCAAAAACAAGGCACAAAGAATCAGGCTGTGATTGGAGGCTCATAAACTCTACAATATGTCATCGGTATATAGTGATGCCTGCCACTTGACCCCAGGGTCATCTAAACCATCTCACCACTCCGGTGGCTGAGTGGTTAGAGCATCTGCCTCAGATGCAGGAAATCGCGGGTTTGAACGTGGTCAAGCCATATCAAAGACTTATAAAAATGGTACTAACAGCTGCCTCACCTGGCACTCAGCATTAAGAGGTCAGAGTTAGGACTGGTCAGCCTGGTGTCAGGATAATATGACTGGGTGTGACATCATGATGCACCAGTGCAAGATATCACTATAAACTGCCACACTGCACACATCATAGCTATACAACTGGAAAATTGTTAACGCTATGTTAAAAATGCAAACCACACACACATCTAAACCATATCACATCAACTTTTTGCATTAATATATGAAGATGTTGACTTGACCCAACTTCATATCTACATTTTATTATCACAGATGTAAGTCCAAAACAAAAACAAGGCAAAAGAAACCAGACTGTGCTTGGAAACTCTGTGGCTCTTATTTTTTGTCATCGGTATATTGTGATGCCTGCCACATGTTACATGTTGTAACAGCAGTAAAGAATTCCTCACTTTTTTCTCGTACAAATTGGACAAAATTTTACCATTCAGCACTAATGCTATTATAGAGAAAGGATCACAGCAAATGCAAATTGAGAGTGGTATTATTACCACCAAATTACATCACTGTGGCAGCAGCACGGGCAGTAATACCATGAGGAGTATTGGGGATAGTGTATGTGTGCATGTTTGCATTCATGTTATTTACAAATTGGCCTAAATGGTTATAGCATAAAGCCTTGTATAAAGGATGTCAGGGTTTAAAACTGGATGAATCATACCAAAGACTTAGAAAATCGTACTAGCAGCTGCCTTGCTAGGCACTCAGCATTAAGAGGTTAGTGTTAGGACTGGTCAGCTGGGTGTCAGAATAATGTGACTGGCTGGGACATGATGCCCCAGTGCTAGACATCACTATAAACTGCCACACTGCAGACATCATAGTGATATGACTGAAAAAGTGTTAAAGCTAAGTTTAAAATATTTATAAAAAAAACAAAAACAACACTTTTCAATGTATACTCCAAACTTCTGGGGTTTCTTTTCTTCAAGATTTTAAGATTTTGATATCCAAGTAAAATTTACTGTTGCTCGTCAAAATATTTTACAGAATATGATGAAAAAAAATCTATATACATGTACTTTTTCAACTTCACAAAAATCTCAATTAAGCAAATCACCAAAAGACTTCTAAATTGTGTAGGAAATATGCTGTACTAAAAGTAATTTGCAGAAAATGCTATGCCAATGGGAAGCAGACTAAGGAATGCTGGCTAGTAGGGTATCCAAATTGTGCCAGGAAGGTCCTGTGTTCAAACCCTGATAAAACCATGCTTGTTTCTCCCATTTTACAAATGAATATGATTAATTGTGAAAGAGATACTTACTAGGGCATGTTACTTTAACATTCAGGACATAATGTATGAATAATACAATTGAGAGTTTCCTGTGAGTCAGATGTACTTGTTTTACTGCATCCAATTAATTGATATCAACTGCCAGCACAGAATGATACAGTATACTATACAGTCATTTAATTTTCACTCAATGGAAAAATGTTGACAGTGGGTTACATGCATGCAACTTTGATATGCTATAAAGTAACAGACATTTTCATGTTGCACATAAGTTATGCCTTGCATGATTTACAGGGATAGCAAAAGTTAACATGTCTGTGAAAGGTGGTGATAGTTCAAAATATCCAAATACTGTATTTTATTTCACCTATTAACTTTCAAAAAAAGAACAAATTTGCATCACCATGTGACCTTAACCGACCAGATATTTACTGTCATGATAAGGACTTTGCATTACCATGTGACCTTGACCCCCACATTTACTACCACTCTAAGGTTTTGGCATCAGCATGTGACCTTGACACCCCAATATTAACTATCATGATAAGGTTTCTGCATTATTTTCAGTCATAATAGAATCAGCAAAACTTAACCAGTTTTGATTAATTTATGCAAAATCAAAAACCGAAAGAAATAACTCAGTAATCAAATCAAAATACATTTTGTGGGAATATTCAAAAAGATAGATAATATGTATTTGAATATATGCTTGATTACCTAGACAGTAGTGACATTCAAAACCAAACTTAACTGTCAAACACCCTGACCATGGATCACCACAGTGCTGCTTGGCATCATTTTGTAAAACAAACAGTCAAGGCCAAATGTACAATATGCAACAAAGAATTAGTTTACAATGGAACAACATCAAATGATCTCCCAATATCAGAAGTCTGACTCACAAGGTAATCATAATGTAAACATTCTTAACAGTCACATGGCTGGCACTTCTAGTCACTGCCATTCAGGCACTCCTGAAATGATAATGCCATAATACGGCAAGCTGATACACAGCACAGCCATTATCTACTGATCAACATATCCAAATTTCATTCCAATATTTTCTGCACATGATTACTATAAATGAACTAAAACAGTGTGATTTAAAAAAACAACTTACAAAGCTAAAGGAGTCATCTACTGCATGCATGAATTGTCTTCACTTTTGTTCACTTCGGTGTAGTTACATCAAAAACTGATTTGTGCGATTTTCTTTTAATAGATCACTGCATATTTTATTATTTGAGATAAATAACTACGCAAGTGTTTGAGAGTTACTCCATTTCCTAAAAGTTAGTTCTACTTTAGCACTAATGAATGTTTTGGTTTACCATGTTTGAAGATAAAAAGGGAAAATAACACCTACATTAATTTAATTAATCTTAATAATAAAAAATATATCCAAATCCCACTGATGTCTTTTAAGTAGGTCACATTGTTTTAATGCAACATGGCATGGTGGAGCTGTGGCAATAAATAAATACCAGAGTAAATACAAAAGGTATATGTAGACGTTAAAGTTTTATTAACATCAATGAATATTCAAATTCTATTCAAATAAATTCAATGAATATTTAAATAGGAAAATTTGTTATCTGTGTGTGTGCATGTGCATGCGTGCATGTGTGTTTGTGCATTCATGAGTGTACTTGGTACAACATATGAATGACATGAAAACAACAGAAATTTATAAATTGATGGTTTACAAAATTAAGTGGATACACAAAATTCTGACAAAGGAAATTCAGGATCACACTTATTCAAAAGCCTGGAATCCAGCATATGGAACAGAAATGCCAATGGCCTGCATGTGGAGTCCACACACAAAGAATTGCTATAAACAGTGTGACCTTGACTCAAAGGCCATTAACAAGTGTACTGCAGATAAAACTGTCTTCACTTTACAATGGTAGATCCCCCCCATAAAAAAAATGATTGACATGAATGTTAGCACAAGCCATATTTACAGGTTACTGCATTTGTATGGGAAAATATAAAGTGGTTTTTCTTAGTAATACAATAATGACCTTGAGAGTGAAGTACTACTCTGAAAAAATGAGTTCATGTTTTCCCATACAAATGCAGTAATCTTTTAATTATATACTCTTTTGTTTTTCTACCTAAGGCTTAATAATAAAAAAATACACTACAAGAAACAAAGTAACTGAATTTATGCTGTATTCCAAAACAAATATACAACCTCAGATTCATCAATACGCAGTAACAATACGGATGTGCACATAACATGTGACCTTTCAATTTCAACATCGCTTTAAAAAATTATCATTTGAGTCTACTTAAAACTGACATTTAGAGTCATATTGTGAATGAATGCACAGTGAAAAAAAATTTTCAGTTGGCATGGAATGGACTGGATTTATTGGGTCAATTCTATATGATGTACATGTGATTTGAACAGTTGAGTCAACTGCACCGGTGTTTCTGTTCCGCACTGATTGTTTGGAATCATAATGTGGGGAAAATATGAATTTCTTTAACTGAAATTATCAAAAAGACGCCATGGAATATCACACTCATTTTGTTTTGAGTGCAATACAGAGGATGTGATTTCAGTTGGAAACGTGGTCAAAATTACAGTACAATTTCATGGTTCCTCATTACTGAAATTATAAAAGATCTTGATGATATAAGCAAATATTTCAAGTTTTATCAAAATTGGATGAGATATAAACCTCCTGAAAGGCAACAAGCTCAGCCAATCAGATTCAAGATCAACCTATTATCAACTAGTGCTATTCTGATTAACTGAGTCACTTGAGCATCAATCATTCTGCCAGTCTGATTGTATACCAATTAGACCCAAGCTAAAACTGATGCACTACTTTGATCATTTCTGTCATGTGGCAGCCATATTTAACTGATTAATAACTGATCATCAGTTGGTGCAACCAATGATCGATCATGAAGTTTCAACTAAATCCAATCACTATTATCAACCTATTAATGCAAGATTATCCCATCTTTCTCATTACTGAACTCATCTGAGACCCTGATGATATAAGCATATGTTTCAAGTTTGATCAAAATTGAACAAAAAAATCATGGTCTCCAGAGTGGTAACAATGTCAACCAATCTGATGCAAAATCACTTAAATTAATATGCATGGATTTTACTAACTACTGTAACTATGCAAGACCTTGATGATATAAGCCAATATTTCAAGTCTGATCACAATAACAAATTCAGCAAAACAAATGCAAGATCACCTAATTAGTATATGTGGATCTCACTCATCATTCAACTTGTCTGAGATATATAACCATATATTCCAAGTTTCATCAAAATAAGGTTAGAAATGTGGCCTCCAGAGTTATAACAAACACAGCAACCAATCAGATGCAAGATCACCTCATTAATCTGCATGGATCTCACTAATTATCAAACTTGTGCAAGACTTTTATAATAAATAAGCCCATATTCAGGTTTGGTTGAAACTGGATCAGAAATGATAGAAGAAATCACAATTTATGGTACATTATATAAAAGATGCATGCCCAAACGAGGTGAGCTAATAATAATAAAAAATAACAAAAAATGTAATGATAATGTTGATTGAACCAAGAAAATGCACCATCATTATTGTCATCATCATCTACTTTTTTCCTACAAGCCCAGCAAAGGTGATGCTGGGAAAATGGTCTCAAAATTCAAAGTTTTTAACATTGTGCCACTTACAAAAAAAATTAACTTTGCCAATAATAATATTTAGTTGTCTGCACTATATGGGCTAGGAAATTGTTAACCCCTGTTAAGATAACATTAAAAAGCTCTGTTTGATAGGCAGTCAATTTTTTATTGAAGAGACATCCATACTTCAACTCTGTTCCTCCCTTCATTATTTACAGTGGTGCAATAAATGCAGGATTTCATATTGGGCACACATGAGCATGAAGGCAGCGCTGAAACATATTTGTGCTTCCTAGATTTGCGAGTAAGACTCGGCCTACAATGCAAATAATAATAATAATAATAATAATAATAATAATAATAATAATAATAATAAAGACTTTATTTAAAGAAGGTAACTCAGTTACAGAACTAATCTACCTTGAGGCCTTCTATCTGTTATGTACAATATAAACAGTATATACATGATGTGAAGAATCTGGCTTGACAGTAAATAATTATGTGATTTTAAAAGTCAAAGTATCAAGCCTGGAACACATGCACAGGCATCTGTGAATACATAACATAAACATATATATAATATCAAATATCATCCAGCATTGAAAAATTCAACTGTGAAAATGATGCAAAATTACAGAAAAGCAGGAATTTTTTGTACTAAAACTGTTCAATTTTCTAAAGATTTCATCCATTTGAGACACTGATTATCAAAAGGAAGAAATGCTAGGAGCCTGCCTTATGTTACTGGAAATGTTGCTCCATACCAGTGGACCAGCATATTGAAAACTTTTTTAAACAATTCCTTCTTTGGCCTTGGTATAATGTAATTTTTGCTTCTTATGGACCTTAAATTTGGAGTACCATCAGCATCTCTTTGGTGAAAGATATTGCTTAGATAGAAAGGAATGGCTTCAGTAGTGAGCACACATTCTAATCCTACAATGTAAGACATTCTGTTTACCCAATTTTCATTTCGCTGGAATGCAAAAGAAGCCAGGAATGCCAATATCAGATTAAGTTTAGATCAGTTTCTTTAATGAAATGAATAAAAATGTACTAATATTGAAGAAAGTGTTTAGACAACTGTGTTTCATTCAAGAATACCAATTTCAGTATTCCCAGTTTCCACTGCATTACAGCCAACTGAAATGTAGGTCAACAGGTCTTGAAAACACATCCATATCCTTCTGTTAGAATTTGAATTTATTAGAAAAAAGACATCACAGTAAGTAAAGTCAGACTTAAGTAATATGTCTTTAATTTGTGGAAAAGTGTCAATATGTGTTGCCATGTGTGTGAAATATTCCTAGAAATATCAGGGTCTTACATTATAGGACTACTCTGGGCCTAGTCCTAAAATGTAAGACGTCTCACGTGATCTCTATGTTTTTGGGTGCAACATCTTACTGCCTAAATAATGGCCTTATGTAGCATGTTCCCCAGTCAACTGACATCAGAACGAGAGGCCAATTATCACTACCAGGAATATCTCTAACGACAGCTGATATCAATGTTTTTCCACAAATTAAAAACATTTTAAGGGGACTTTACTACTTCTTCTGTCTTTTTTCCAGCAGTTGTTATTGCCTTGGGGTGATGCTGCTTTCCACACGTGTCAGCAATTTAAAAATAAGGTCATTAATAGATGTATACATAGGTGTTCTGTTCTGACAGGGATTATTACTAAAAAGTGAGTGTTCTGAAGGATTTTACGCCATAGGTTAAAAGAAAGTGGATTTTAGTTTCCATCCGCATACCATGGTCAGTCGAAATAAATTTATTAATTACCAGCAAGCATCCAATATGTCAGAACTGATGGAAGGTTAACAGAGTGTAAAACTTCAGTATGGACTACTGCCCAACAACATTGGTCTCCGCTGTCAGAAAAGGAAAAAAAAGCGGAAACCTACTTGTTGGTCTACAATATTAGCATACTTTGACTCGTTTTTTTTAAAGAAACATACTTCAATTTAATCTGATCTCAGCATTCCTGGCTTCCTTTGCATTCCAGTGAACTGAAATGTACAGCAACTGAACATGAAAATGCACCCATCTGCAAGTGTCAGATTTTTATTCCATCAGGATAAAGACAGCAAAATATATCAATTAGACTTCAAATTTGTAGAAGAGTGATAAGGGCTGCCAAGTGAGTGAGCCATTCCTGAAAATCTGACCTCTCGTTCTCCTGTCAGTCGACTTGGGAACATTCTACATAACGCCATTATTTAAGCAGTAAGACGTCTCACCCAAAAACATAAATATCAGGTGAGATGTCTTACTTTGTAGGACTAGAGTGGGCCTTGTTATCAGGCGTATAAAAGTAGTATCCTTTGTTTTGCACTGACTTATAAAAACGAAAGTCGTCTTGACAGTCTCCAAATTGAAGGACACCCGCAACCACCCCCACCCCCCAAAAAACAAACAAACAATATTCCAAATCTCCAGACTCAATTGGACGACTTACCTAAATTTGGGGGAATCTTTGAGACCCTCCTGGAAATCCAGTGGATACCGCATCTTTGTTTCTGGATTACTGACACTAAATTAACAAATCTTAATGTTCAATTGGTCTGCATAACTACTTCAACACTTGTCTTTTCTGCAAAAAAATGTATTTTGACATATGCCACAGTGTCTTGCAGATTTATCCACCTACTTCCATGTTGATAGAGTTTGACGGGTTCGTTGAAGGTATATAATATATTTTGAGTCGAAGCTTAGCATCAGAAAAGCAGTCTGTTTTTTAAAGGTCATAATGTGTAAACCAAACGAATGACTGATACGGGATATTCTTGGGGTACAATACACTCCGAACAGTTGCCTCATGTTATACGAGTCTATTTCATCTCCATCTGATGATTAGAATCAGTGCCACAGAATGTGTGAGCTTTAAATTAAGCAACAGGAGTCTGGAATATTATGAAGGAACAAGTGAAGTTATATGGCTCCCGCATATTATTGTGTGCGTTATATATTTAGCATCGATACATACATGTAGTAAGGTTTATGACAAAAAGATAACATCTTTGGTAAGAACTTGGTGGATAAAAAGGACAAAAAATGGTAGAAGCTCTGTGATTGCAATTAAGAATGATTTAAATGACAAAGAGCATGAAAAATTACTTGTATCAATCGTTGCAGGGCCTGGGGAGCTAGCTTAGTTGACCTTATCAAATATACTATGAATTTCTAACCTTTCTCCTTTAACAGTGTCTACACCTCTGGTCAAAGCTGCAAAAAAAGTAAAATAGACAACTACTGCTAGAATAAAAGTAAAAACGACAAGTTCAGCTAGAAAAGAAACAACATGTTCATTTGTATTCGAATGTGAGCTTATTCCATTTCCAATAATTCCGTGCAGTGCCGCTTGCCTTTATTGATAAATCGAGCAAACACTTACCAATATTTGTCATGCCTTGTTTAATTTTATCAACAAATTAATCTATGCAACACTTTCCAGCACCTTTTTCTGTACAGGCACTTGTTCATCCGTCACACCCTTCTAAACTTTTTAAGTAATTTAACATCAAGTACTTTTGATTACAGAGACGGACGAACTCATCTCCAGAGATGATTTCATGCTGTAAACAGGTAAATAGTTTGTATATAATATGGATACAATTAGCCTTTACACTATAGGTTCATAGTCTGCATATAATATGGATACAATTAGCCTTGACACCGTTTCCCGTTAAACACATACAGTTGTAATCACCTCTCAAATGGCTTTTTATTTTGTTGCAAATTACATTTTTCAATTTCGTCAGTCATCTTTTAAAACGTAACAGAAGATAGGCTTTCAGATTCTGGTAATGGTACTGCCGCAATTTTTTTTTCACTAGAAATAATACTTATGTTTTCTATTAAGCAGCTAACATTTTCTATGAGCATTCATTTAACTTTTGGTTATAGTTTTCCACATTTATTTTCTCTTGATTTGTTTTCTCTGATTTAGTAATAACCTTTCCTTTAATATAATATCAACCTAACTGCATCGTGTTTAGACATGTTTTGCAATTCTTGACTTTGTTTTTCATTTCAACTTTTGATCAGTTCGTTTTCATTGTTACACTTACTGAATCGGATAGTAGACATTGCGTTATTTCTACTTTTTACAGATGAACTTTAACATTCTGGATTATATTTAAAAATCTTTGTATCATAAGCATCATTTATATTTTTAAAGTTCGTGTTCAGTGTATATGTAACTTATATCATATGAGCTCCATGAGCTCAGAATATTTCCTTTTTACATGTAATTTCTCGAATGATAGTGCCTATAAAACTTGTTTTTACACAGTACTTTGGACAACGGTAGTACTAAATACGTTCCCATTTTAAGACTGTATTAATAGGAGTGCACTTCTTTCGCGTGCTCTGTTTACATTATCCTTTGAATATACTGTTTGTGCGGTCATAGGTTTCATACACTAAGCAGATCATGATGATTGTTGTCAGACAGGATATTAATTAAGAATACGGATAATCTGCCGAATATAAAGATTAAAGAAGATTTATAACGCTGTTATTTCGAAGAAAATCAGTTATTGTAGACGCATAACGAATGCATTGGTAAATGCTCTAAATTTAAACTTGGTGCCGTGGATGAAAAAGTGCGATCAATAATAATATTATTGGCGATTATTTATGACAGTTAATCTCGTGTTATCATGTTTGGCCCAATGGTAACTCGACGTCGTAACGTTAATCTTTAGTAACAAGAGCCGTATAAGGACGTATTGAGACACTGGAGGAAAACATTTTTATGCGTCATGGTTCATGGCCGTGAATACAGAAAGAAAAAAACAAAAAAAAAAAAAACATTTGAAAACTGAAAGGACTAAATATTACGCGCCCGTGTCAGAAAATGTTGAGAGGATAATAGGTAAAATTAGATTGCAAATTTGAGCGCCATTTTCCCTACCACATTCACAATACTTCAAAATCACATCCTCGTCATCATCTAGTGTTGCTTATTCATCCTGTTTTATACGGGAGAGTACAGTTTTCCGCTGTTCAGTCCCGTGCTTAACGTGATAGTTTCTGCGTGCATACAAAGGAGTGTCCAGTATTCCGAGTCTATCAGTGACCACCCTATCACCATCGTAATCATCAACAGCTCTACCGATGACTAAAATATCAATCCCCTCGGCAAACAAAAGCAAAGAAAGCAATAATTCCAAGTAAAAGAAGGAGGACAACCTTCGTCTTTCCACGCATTGTTTTCTTTATATATGGTGCTGCGGTCATCGTCCACACAAGTAATCGACACCAATTTGATATTTATTTTAGAAATCTAGTTATTTAGACGTGTAATTGCCTCAGCGGTGTAATGTCAATTTGTAGAAATGCGAGC
This sequence comes from Megalonaias nervosa, assembly GCA_016617855.1. Taxonomy (NCBI): domain Eukaryota; kingdom Metazoa; phylum Mollusca; class Bivalvia; order Unionida; family Unionidae; genus Megalonaias; species Megalonaias nervosa. The sequence continues at coordinate 18,302 of JAECUM010094172.1, read as the reverse complement.
CGTCATGAGCCATATACGGGCCTATAGACGTATTACAGGAAAACTTTTTTTAAATGTCGTGACTCGTATGAATAAATAAAAATAAGTAAAACCCTTTCGGACAAAAATTTAACTATCTATGTCAGAAAAAGCTGCGACGGTAATATTGCAAATTTAAGAGGTATTGTCCTTACCGCATCATAGATCTGAAGCACACCATCCCCTTTTACAAATAAAAGACTTCCATAAATATAACGAAAGAAACCAAGAATTTTAGAAATAATATAATGACACGATATTTTAGCCAATGTCTGATTTCAAAGTGTTGTTTGTACACACGCTAAAGTGTTCTTAACATAAACAGGTGCAGAAAAAAATCGTATTGCTATTCCTAAGCGTTTTAGTGCTTTGTTAATAGTAAATCATTCAGAGCTTTCCCTTGACATTCTTTGAGAAAATATGATTATTTTCAAAGCTGATGTGCTTTTTTTCTTGAAAAGTCGTATGGCGAAATCAAAGCTGTTAGATAAACTGAAAATCCCGCCAGCAATATACTAAATCATTTATCAATGTGTATAAAATATAATCAATATAATAATAATAATAATAATAATAACGATAACACGATGCACATTACAAAATCGGCAACGACAAAGGTAACAGTCGATGGGATATCATTTTAATACGGTATTACAGGTTAATTCTTTTCACGTGCTCTTATCTTTGAATTTTCTGTTTGTGTGGTAATACATATCTTCAACTATAGAAGGAGTCACACAGGTGATGTAGGCGTTCAACATCTATTATTTTAGTAATGGGAGTCATATTTTAGAATTTGATTCTATATACCTTTAAATGGCAATTATTCACTCTATTCTGGATCCTCATAGTCATATTCCTTTGGAAGGAGTGATATCAACGTGTTCGTTTGGTCTTTATGTCCCCTTTGGATCCCTGCCTCTACCACCCACCCCCATGATATACGTATCTCTTAAGCGAACGTTGAGTGTTTGGCAATTTTAATTTTGCACACACGCGAGCCAGTCATGGGGGTAATCTCGGACGGATGTCAGTTCCTCAAAGGGTTTCAAGAAGGCAAATCCCAGCCTTTGATACTACTTGGATTTGGTATAACTCTGTGATGCTTTGCTTTGTCATAAATGTGACTGAATACCGATCGCTATTGCATACAGACAGGTCTGTATTACTGATGGTAACTATACTGAATCAAAAGGCGTAACTAGATATAAATGACCTTTATGAATCAGCAACGATGCAACCACTTCCGTTTGGTGGATTTCACTGGATAGATCCTGGGCACAATGACCTACAAAAAACATGTGCACGATCACAATATCAACAGTGACCACGGACATTTCTTTAAGTTGACCTGGAATAATCTGAGCATTTGCATGAGGCGTACAACGATTATCCGCTGGCGCTAGAAGCGTTGTCTGTGCGCGGTACACTGAATGCACCAAACTAGTACCAAGACTTAGGACGAAACACAATTATGTATTACACGTACGAAATCTGCAGTTGTACTTGCCATAGGGTATGCGTTTAACCCAAATCCATCGAGTGCTTTGATTTCGTCAGCAAGCTTGGATGGTCCCGTACATTCAGATCAATACGGACTTATCCCAAAGGCCACCAATCATTTTAAAAAGAACTTTTTCAAGCTCACGAAGAATGCCGTGTTTGGGAAAACCATGGAGAATCTTTTCCGTGATAGTGAACAAGACAAATTTAGAAGGCTCATCGCTGATCCGACCTGTGAATCCAGAAAATTCTTTGATGGACTTATTGCCATTCAGAGTAAAAAAAAAAAAAGTTGCGTATTTGCTGGAATGACTTATAATTCCTCTCGCACAAATGCACGGTTGGGAGGCTTGGGTCCGGCAGGTGACAGTCCCAATCGGTAACATATTAGTTCTCTTGGAGTATCAATCAGTTCCTAAATTGTGAATACGTATAGGTTATTGACTGAGTAATGAAAAATATTGGTCCCTTGAGCATGTGGCGAAGGATGCCCTCGCAAGCTCGGGCATGCTACACCACATTTACGAGGGACTAATATTTGTTAATATTCAGTCAATAACCTTTTCATTATACACTTAATAACAAGCATATTAATCGTTCTGCTATATTCAAGGAATAACACAACTGAAACAATAAAATTATTTTGTTTTGTTTCATATTTTACATGATATTCAATTTATGAATGAAACCTGAGCACCGCGCATTAATATGAACTTTTTTAATACTAAGAACGCGCGTGTAACAAAACTTAGCTAGCAAAAGAGAATGGAATGTTATGCAGCCAAAGAAAAACAACGAAATATTCATACGAGAAACAAATATTTACATGAGGAAATTGCGACTCAATGCATCAATGGAAACTGAAGGTACAATTATACAAATATGCTCCAGAAAAAATTCCTGGAATGTGGTCATTGTGGGGACTTGGTCGTCTTTAGATGATGCTGTTATAGCTGCCGAAATATATGTGACGGTGTGTGTGTAGATTTGGAACAGTAGTGTGCATCAGGATTGAAGAATATTCCTTCTGCTCATTTACGCTTAGTTTAGAGTCGTATGCCGTGATTGATTAAATATTTTTTTGCCCAATGAGCTGCATGATTCTATTTGATGACACGCAGACTTTTGAGAGTGGGGTATAGGTCTATATGTTGTTTTCCTAACAGAATGATTCGTGAATCTATTCTGAAGTCCCGCATTTTCAGCAGCAACCTTCATCAACGTTCCCAGGGTATTGTGTCTCATAGGTCTTTGGTATTACCTTAAAATAAGAATTGTTATTCGTTTTGAAGTCGATATGTTTCACGAGATTCCAAGTATGGGGTAGAACAATGTTATTCTGAGTGAGTAAAAGTGCATCGTTCATGTGAAACAGAATATGCTCATGAACCTGCTGACTTATACATTGCATCAAAGGTTAGTGTGACCCCCTCTCTCTCTCTCTCTCTCACACACACACACACACACACACACACACACACACACACACTCCGTCTCTCTCTCTCCAATTTTAAGTCTTTGGATTTTTGGTGGTAGCTACAGTAGGCATTTATCAAAATTTCATTTTGGATGAGAGCTATATCTAGCCGTCACACTTGCACATAGAAACAAAAAGTTCACTAAGATAGTCATTCAATAGACGTGGATGGGTATTTTATGTTGTCCTATGCTCTCTCTCTCTCTCTCTCTCTCTCTCTCTCTCTCTCTCTCTCTCTCTCTCTTTTCACCTCCCATAGCCATTGCTGAACATTTTGTACATCTCATTGAGTAGCCGCTTTTATATTGTGTTTTTTTTTTTATTTTCAATGAAATTTTCCACGTCCCCTGTATTTATGTGTTGATCTCTTGCCTCCACCTTTATTTCTTCCTCCAACGGTTGAAGAAGTAATACGTTGGAAACGTCAAAATTTTGGACGCGGTCAGCGTTGATTGCCATATTATTTCGACGTAGACAAAAGTAGTTCTTCGAACGCAGGAACGTAATTACCATATATGGAAGCGGTGAATATTTCTACTTAATTCCAGCCAATACCACTGGGTATTGACCCGTAGCAACATTGTTAAACTAATGGGACTATTTATGAAGTATATAATAAGTCGACGGACCATACAAGGGTCAGTTGCATGACGTTGTTGTCCGCCTTCTAATTGTCCAGGTGCGTACAGATATCGATCAAACTAGTCTCCGAGTGGTTGGAACGGTGCTGGCTGTGAAGTCGTTTTCTGAGTAACACTGACAGACTTTTGTCGAATCGCATTGGCTGGTTTTAATCCAGTCGTGCGTGTAACTTCATTGTTCAATGCTGCTATGTTCAATGGAAGTCGAGTTACCATTCCCGAGACCGCTCTGGCTTCATCAACAATTCATGTGCATACTGATGACTAAATAACCGTTCTACACGAGTGCGATTAAATCGTTCCACAATAGCTTGGTCACAAAGTCCATGGACACGTACTCGCACTTGGTGTTTAGTGAATGTCACAGCCACAGATCATAGGAATTCTTTACCAGAATCCACTTGTAACAATCATGGCCATGTGAGCGGTCCGCGTACATAAATGCGCGTACATAAATGCTCTCGAGTGCATCTGCGACACTTGCGAAATCTTTTTACGTCAACTTCTTTGTATTGGCGGACCACATCAACAATGGTTAGCACGTACTGGTGTATGCGTAATTCATCTTGTCAGTCACGAACAAGATCATGTGGAAGAAACAACAAATCAGCCTGATGAACCTCATTAGGTGTGTTTGGACATCAAACAGACCACCTGAACTCTTTCTTGGCTCTGGTAAGTGAATTTGTCACATTGCTTGTTTGGCCAACCACACTCCAAACAATCCCACGAATGACCTTGACCGCACTGGCTAACTGTTCCTCTCCAGTACACACGTGGAATATAGTATAGTCTGGATAATGTCCGGCTCGTTCTATCCATTATTTATATCGTTATAATTAGCTTTTAATGTGTGCCACCGAGTGCAATCTTGGCTTTCATACCTCCTCATCTTGAGATTCATTCTCCAGATGTTGTATTAATTCAAGTCAAGGATAAGATCTACGTCGGCGCGTTGAGATTCATTCTCCAGATGTTGGATTAATTCAAGTCAAGGATAAGATCTACGTCGGCGCGTTGACGTGAACGGATATAATTAAGATGCTTTACATAACCAGTAACACACAGCATCAGCGCAGTTAATAGTTCGTCGACGGCTGTGTTTGGTTTGTTAGAATCAAGTCGCATATCTAACCGTGTGTCAGGTCAACAGTAATTGAAGCCAGGATGGTTTTCACCCGGATATTCACTCCATGGTGTCCCTGGCAACTTTGTTATTGCAGTCGCGATATCACAGCCGCCGCCAACTTTTTAAAACCAGAACTTTTAGTTCCACCGATACAATCGGAAAGTTTAATAAAAGTAAACTTTTTTGCTCTACTTCAGCCACAAATTCCAATATTCGCTGCTCGTCCATTACCTGTTTGAAATCGAGCTGGATTTGCGGTACGTTTATTTGCGCGACATCGCACACAATAGACATTGTATTATTCAGTGGCATCAAGAAAATGAAAATTCGAAGATGCTCTTGATAAATAGAACGATCTGAGAAAAATCTACGATTTTCAGTTATTGATTTCTCCGCACAAGCAACACCTAGACCATCCAAGCATGGTGATGGAACAGTGTTTTTAAACTCAGTTCGTGTGCTATTAATTGGCCCTGCTGGATCCGGAAAAACACAACTGTTGTTGATTATAGTTTTACGATGATTAACCTGGGATCAGTTGTACGTGATTGCATCATTGGGTGATGATAATCTGTGTTATAATGTTTTAAAAGATTTTTAAAAAAGCATTGAGTGATAAAAGATCATTGAAAAGTGATCATAATCCTTCCTTCAGTTTCTTTTCCACCATTGCCGAAGCACATACCATTGACGATTTCGATGCAAATAAAAACAATCTTGTTGTGTACGACAATGTGATGTTTGAAAATCAAATCTACCCCCTATAAATATTTTCACGAGATCGGCACAACAACAGTGACGTCATATATTTGTTATACTGCTAAAGTAATCCGTGACAAATGTAAAATGCTGATGATATTTCCTGGTATTGACGCGCAAGGTCTTGGGAATATTCATTGGACTTGGTGTGCCGCTGACCTCACATAGGATGAATTTCGTTACATGTTTGCACGGACCACTTTGGACCTGTGATGTTTTCTCATCATTGATTTGATTGAAACTTGCCGCAGTAAAACATCGTGCGGGTTTGGATGCGTCGATTCAACAATCAGAAACAATCACATCAAAGATCCGCCAGTGATATCAGAGAAGAGTACGGGAAGAGACGCCATGAAGCTGCTGCGCAACACCTAGAATGTATTCGTGATGCGATAGAAGGCCGCAAAAAGTCAAAGACATGATACAGTTGTGACAGACTGCAAGATAAGACTTTACGGCCGGGTTTGAACAAACATTTGAGCCGATGATTATGCAAAATACCAGACGCGCCACCTGAGTACAAGTCAGTGATGTGAAATCCGTCTCAATTCTTTAAAGAGAATCTTCGCCAGGCAATCTTTACAAATCCTGTAAATATCACTCTTATCAGACCTCCCGACTGGAAAGAGTATATGATCAAAATGCTATCCAAGACATATAATGAATACATAAATGTTGAATGGCCTAAAATGGTATTCAGGGAGTTTACTGGAATAAACAAGCTACTGATACTAAGTGGCAAAATTTTGAAGAAATACTGAATGGAGTTATGAATGGAGAGATTAAAGAAGGTGCAACGTCATGGAGAGATTGTATTAGACGTCAGAGAGAGAGAGAGAGAGAGAGAGAGAGAGAGAATTACACGAAGAATTTAACAGGTGGCTAGAGAAAAAAAAACTACACCTCAATCTCGCACACAGAACGAACGTTCTGAATGGCTAGATAAACAAATCGCCTGTGTTAGTGGATCGAAGCAAATGAGAATTTCAGTATTATTTATATTCGGCCAGGGATCCCTATCAACTAAAAATAGAATTGCAAGTGCAAGATACATCTAGGTTTTTCCTTCCATGTTAGGCATTCTTAGAATTGGAGGGAAAATAATGGCATTATTGCGTTGTTTAACAGTGCACGTTATTCCATCGATGGAAAGAAAAATCGAATCAATTGTGGATAACGGTGACGTGGCCACAATAGTTATTGGACTTGAAAGATATAGGGATGATTACACGAGAACAGCTGGTCCAACAAATATATATCATGGGTACATCTGAATCGATAATGCAGATTCTCAACCGTATATAATCAGACAACCTAAACTACATACCACCCATACTAATGATGCAGAGGTACAAACTGTAATTGTAGGCGTTAATGGCATTTTGAATGGTGGATTTGCTCAGCGTCAAAGTAAACTTCGTGGAGCCTCACTACGATTTACGTGTGCGATACCCCTCAGTCACATATTTGGTTTTTGCAAAGATGTTCGCAAGATTGTTTTTGGAGTCAAACACACAGTTACATTAACCAGCTAAAATAACTCCAACGATGCAATTATCGTGATGCAACTGCTAATGATGATAGAATTGTATTAGATATATTAACATTGTGAATACTGTGTTATCCCCTTCACTGACTACAGAATAGCATTTGTAATCGTTTATGCAATCTCGAACCACTTCCACGTTGTCGTTTCTCACCCTTACTACATATGCGTAACAACTGATATCATGGGACAATTTGCTTGGCAAATAAGCACCCAGAATAGTCCTTGTGTTTGCAGCGTTTCAGCTTACAAATTGAGACAATGTCAAAACTCACAGCAAAATTATATTTGACGACTTAGAAGTGACTGGGGTTTCTTTGCGGTTAAACAGTCATACAAAACCTTCTGAAGAAATTCGGCTTAACTCTACAGCCAATGCATATCACAGTCTGTAGTCGTATATGGACCGGCATCAAAACATTCACTCTGGTTTGTAGATTTCTCAGCATGACTTCATGACACCGTACACGATTTATTACTTTTCATTAGAACAGGCAGTCTTTTGTTGACATGCATTTTCATGCACGGGTAGGTGCAGCTGGTGTTAATTACAGATGCTGTGCTATGATACTTTCAGATAAAACACTTTCGTTGGAGGTAGAAATTCATAATTTACACCTGTTACGTATTTTAATAAAAAAGTCATACCACGAAATGAAGGTCGACCTTGCTTAAAATCAACTTGCAAATTCTTTTTAAAAAACGCAATCAAAAACAATTGCGGTGTCACACTAAAACTTTTTTCGGACATGTTGACCTGTAAAAAGATTAACAGATTTTAAAATAATGAAACGGAAAAGGTATGTACACTTGGGTACCAAATGAAACAGTATGCATTAAAATATTTAAAATATTTTTTGATAGAGGCAGAACAATTCATGATTAGGAGTATCAAAAGTCACTACAAGTTTGAGTTTATAAAAGATAATTAATTTCAGCAATGTGCCAGACCTGGAAAAACAAAAACTGGAGTTGAAAATGAAGGAATTAAAACATGCATGCTATACTAAATACCATAGGGAAAAGGAAAGTACATGCTCATTCCAAAATATAATCAATAAACAACAAAATGCTACACCTGCAAAAATGAAAGATAACAAGGTTTAAACAGTGTACGAAGTCTTATGTAATCTGTATATTTTGTTTTACATGAGGGGAAAACAAGATTGAAACAATGTATGAGGTCTTATCTACTCGGTATATTGTTTTACATGAGGAGAAAACAAGATTGAAACAGTGTATGAGGTCTTATGTAATCTGTATATTTTGTTTTACATGAGGGGAAAACAAGATTGAAACAATGTATGAGGTCTTATGTAATCGGTATATTCTGTTTTACATGAGGGGAAAACAAGATTGAAACAGTGTATGTGGTCTTATGTAAACGGTATATTCTGTTTTACATGAGGGGAAAACAAGATTGAAACAGTGTATCTCTTATGTAATTTGTATATCATATTTTACATGAGGGGAAACCAAGATTGAAATAATTTATGAGGTCTTATGTAATCGGTATATTCTGTTTTATATGAGGGGAAAACAAGATTGAAACAGTGTATGAGGTCTTACGTAATCGGTATATTCTGTTTCATATGAGGGGAAAACAAGACTGAAACAATGTATGAGGTCTTATGTAATCTATATATTATGTTTTACAGGTACATAACATAAATGATATTGCACATTCTGTTTCAAAAATATCAGACATCTCTACGTTTTTCCGTAAATCAAACAATTGCCTAAATTATTAAAGTAATTTTATCTTGTTAAAAATTATTTGCCTGGAATAGAAGGAGCTGGAGTTGGAAGAGACGTATCAGACGGAAGAGACGTATCAGAAGGAGCAAGAGGTTGAGGCGGAGTAAAGGTGGGAAAACACTCTTTGCCGAATTTGTTATAGTCAAAGCAATCGTTGATGTACTTATTGCTACAGCAGCAATTGCTTCGCCGTTTTCTTTAAACGGCTGTTGCAGCCTTTTATCTTAAAGCAATTTTTCTCTTCCTTTGAACTGATTTTTTTCAACATTTCATCTAAAAAAAAAATGTCTTTTCAATTGTGTTAGATGTTCAAATACTTGAGCTAATATGCTTTCAATGCCTTCCAAATGTACTTGCAATACAGCTGTTGGCTTTGCTACCCTTTTATGCAGCTGTTATTTTTGTAACTCTTCAAGCTTCGTTTTGATAAATTAAAAGCAAATACATTTAAGAATCAGATTTTGTAGATTCTCTCTTCAAATTGACAAATTCAGCAGCATTTTATATAACCCCTAAATTTCTATACTTCACTGTTAACTTTTCCGTGGTGATCATCAGTTATAGTGTCAGCTTGTCTTGCCCGATCATTAAACGACTAATTAATGTCTGTTGTTCGCATCACTGTTTTCTTAAGAACATTTAGTGGTTGTCGTTGTACGACAGTGGGTTCTAGAGGATATTTAGATTTCGTCTCCTAAGTAGATATTACACATTTATCACCTTTCTTGGCCAATGTATTGTTACCAACAACTCCTTTCCAGTCTGACCTACTATTCTGCTGGGTGTTAGCGTTGTTTTGACGCCTTCTTTCTTTTCCTTGGGATCTGAGTTGTCATTGTATCTTGTTTTACATAATAGAGTATTTAATTTTGTGTTTGAAGGCGTTTTTGTTGTACTTTAATGGTACCGCAGTTTATTCATGATAAGGCCTTCCCTTCTTACTTGCACAAGTTGAGAACTGAAAATCTTGAATTCAGTCAAAACAACATAGGATTCTTTGCAAACTTTATGTGTTTCTACAACATCCTCATCTTCTCAGAAAGGATTTTCAAATAACTTAAAGTCATCAACATTTACATTCCTCAGTATTTTAAAAGCAAAGAAATTGAAAAAGCAAAATATTGAAAAAGATTTGTGGTTAATCTAAAACAAAACTAGCAACTACTCAAGTTTTACAGAAATTGAAGAGCACAAACAGTAATTGATTATCATCAGTCGTCAGCAATCCTCTCCGCGTCTGACAATGCTAAAGGCAACGTTAAGGAAACGCCAGTGCCTCCGGTCAACCGATGCCCTTAGTGCTGTTTCTCAGGCCAGGTCACGGTATTGAGATCTTTCTCTGTTGTCCGTCGCATATGTTTCCTTTGGCCTGCCTCTTCTTCTCTTTCCCTTTGGTGTCCATGGAAGAGCTACCTTTGGTGATGGAGTGGATGGCATTCTGCACACATATCCCAGCCATCTTCATCATCTTGATCTAATCTGCGATCCATTCCAGCTGTTATTTCGAGTTCTTCATTTTAAAGGAATTCTTGCACCTCTTGCAGTGGGTTGTTGATCACTGTAACAGGTTGGTTGACCATGGAGTTGATCGTCCTGAATTTTGTCTTGTCTTTGTTGATTCTGAGACCTATGCTACTTGCGTTTTCTGCCCGAACCTGTCTTCTGTTGAAGTCCCACTGTCTGGTGGAAATAAGACTAAGATCATCTACATAATATAGCTTTCTTGCCATCTATGACATCTAATGTATGCCACGTTTTCCATTTCTTGTCACTTTTTTATCAGCCAGACCATTGCAAGGACAACGGGAATGGTAACAGAATGCAGTATTGTTTCATTCCACCTTGAAACTTTCTGTTAGGCGGATGTTGTGTAAAACTCTTCATTGGAGATTCTCATTTAGTGCACTGAAAATTGTTGACAATTTTCTGTTGAAATACCATAATGCCTTAAAATCTTCCACAATGGTGCCAGTGTAAACTGTCGAAAGCTTTCTCAAAGTCGATGCACACAACATACTGAGAGTTATTCTATTCACTGAATTGTAAAAGAATCTGCCTCAATACAAAGATCTGATCTATGCATGACTTGCCTCTCTGGAGGGTGTGATATTCAACAGCTGCTGTGATTCTATTTAATATGGTGCGGCTGAAGACTTTGCTGGTGAGAGACAGTAGTATCATCCCTTTCCAATTGTTGCAGCTTTTATGACACTTTTCAAAACGATTGAACCTGTCATATTTACTGAATTTTAGAACACGCGTCAGGCCGAGGTTGAAAAATTAAAATTAGATACAAAAGAATATGTTCATTAGTAAGTATTATATGATATAAGTGTGGTGCAAAGCAGTTCTAATGAAATTATTAAAAGGATATAACATTTGAAAAGCCAAGACTTACTGATATGAAACAAGGGTTTTCAAGAGGGACAGATACCAGGTAAATTGAAGTAGATAAAAGTATTGGCATTACGTATAGCATTGACAGACATAAAGCCAACATTTACAAAGACAGAGACATTCACAGCTGAACTGAACACGCAAATTGGGTATAGCATTCTTCTTTTTGTTGTTAGAATGGGTGAATTTAAAAGAGAAAATTGATAATTACAAAAAACATTTTGAAGAGAAAAATCAAACTAATTGTATCTTACCTTACGATTCTTACCTTATACCACGTCAGCAGTGCCCGGATGATATTAAATTGTGAGTGAACTTAAGGACGCAAATTTCAGTTATTAACCATATATAATATTTTAATTTAGCATTATTTTTTTAATACAAATGACAGATGGATTGGTAGATATTTTCAAGTATGAAACTTCACCTCAAACGCTACTTAATTATTATGGACTCAAATACGATCCACAAGACTTTGCTTGATACAAGTTACTCACATTAAATGCAACACAGCAATACCACTCAAAAATTGATAGATAAAGCTCATACCAAATTTAAACTATTGCATGTTGTTTTGGACTTTACAAGTGATTACTACACTGAAAACAAATGTATCGCTTACTCTTTGGAAGTTATAAATAAATCTGAACCTAATATCTAATGTATAAAAGAAATAGAAGAGAAAAAAGGTCTAAGAATTGTATTACAAAATGTCACGTTTGAAAAGCCCCAGCTATAAAGTCTTGTATAAGCTATAATATTACTGCGGCGTTGTGTTTGATGTATAAAGATTACCGCGGGCTAGTGTCAATCTCCTACGCAGGGTTACATGACTGGCCAGAGACCCGGAATCTTGAATCGACAAAGACGATAGATCGCACCATTTAACAAAGGCTTATAGTTATCACACCTACGTGTTAAGAGGTTAGTTTGGGATCAAAGGGACGCCGCGGGGTAAACGAGGCGTGATCTCATCCGTCCCCACGTTGACAGACAGCGAGAGGGACATTGTCCGCTAAGTTTGATTGGATCGGTTCACAGCGATGTCCAATCAAAAATTGAGATAGAGGGGGTGATTATAATTGGACGCAAATGTTACCTTCCAACTCGTAAGCAAAAATTTAGTTTCGCCTAGGAAGATGGCTGAGCAATAGGGTTACTCTGAGAAGCCACTCGTAATTTGGCGGTAAACCTTAGAGGTAGATTCTAAGGAAAGACAAAGCTTCAAAAGGGTGAGAAAGTTATTTGCTCGATTTTTGCAGAGTATTACGGCATCATAATTGTAATTATTTGTAGTACGTATACTTAATTACTGGGATCGTTTAGTATGTAGATTTACCTTTATAGTGTTTCATTTTACATGCGTATTTAAGAAATGGTTTTGAGCCTACATAGAGAATTATTAGATGCGAGGCTAAATTATGCAGATTGTTAGCTTGTGGTCAGAATTAATTTTGTAATTTGCTATTAGGTTACTTCGTAGTAAACCAGTGCATTTATTAATGCGCTATGGTAGAATTTACGCATGCTTGAATTTTGAGTTTGGAAAATGGTTGAAGTATGTAAGATTAGTTACTATGGACGTATGAATATATCAGAGCATGGATATTTGAATATTTGTATACTTTGTATGAGTGTAAGGTAAAGGAACTGTGATATTGTTTAGTATAACGAGATTAGGAATATGTACTGATGTGACACAATTTATTGATGTATGTATAAAAAGTAATTGATACCGTGCCGTATTATGACGTTTGTTTTACCATACAAGAACGTATGGGTATCTCGATGTGAATGAATGCGTGACCAAAGAAATTTAATAGCCGTTATCTGATGATAGGCTGTGTGTAGTATGAGATGAGAGGGCTAAGGAAAAATGTTGTACCGTTCTTTGTTTTCACTGGAAGCTTTTTAGGGAACAGAGAACTTGCGGTTCAATTGAGTCCAGAGTCTGCAAGAGGTGGAGACGGAATTGAGACTAGCCGAACAGTCGAAGTCGATAGAAGTCTAGTCGGTGGAGAGAAGGAAGAGAGAAAGTGAAGGAGGAGGCAAAGGAGTCTGGAGGAGAAAGTGGAGGAGGAGATGGAGTATAGAGAAGTCGAGGAAGAGGAGGAGAAGGAATCTGGAGAAAGTCGTGGAGGAAGAGGAGAAGGAATTGGGAGAAATAGGAGAGAGAGAAGAATACCACAGATGAATAGAATACAATGACAGGTGGAAATCAATCTCACACTGCTAATCAAGTGATGCAATAGGCTATTAAAGGGTGGAGGGGAAGGAGTGTAATTGGAAATTGAATCATTTGACTATTGAATTGTTATTAAATTGTTATTCATTGAATTTCACCCTTCTTATATATTTAACCATCTAACCGTCGGCATTGCCGACTGGAGGCTCGGAGCTTTACATCTATCTTTCACTAAATTTAACTTCCAACAAAATCGAGTTTGAGTGGGACTTTTATAATAGTTTAATTAAAATATTGGGAGCAACCCACCCCAACCATAACAATCCCCACACAAAATAAACAAGGGGTTCATATGGAAGGATGTAATATAAAAACTGGCATCACTATAAACTTTGTTACTCATACAAACAACACTGGCTCCAATAAGGGTAATGTTTGGAGGAGGAATAGCTAATGGTCTTGCATTTACATGACACGACTAACATTTCAAGGTATTTTACCCGAAGAAAAAAAATGATCTGATAAATATCTAATTAGGCATGATTATACCATTTATAAATACAGAGAAAAACTGCATGTTTGAACAACAACAAAAAAATAGATAAAAGACACTGTAACTACTAACCCAAAAATTAATGGAAGAATTTAGAAGCACTGACAGACAAAAAAATGTATGATTTCTACCAACATTTTAATTCTAAAGTAAAAATAGATGTAAATTGTGATGGGTGTTGGTGTGTATGTTGCTAATAAGATTGCGTTTCTAATGATTGTTAAAGATGTCATCATAGGTAAATACCTAACCCCGAAGTAGGAAACGATGTCACACTGACTTAAATATCTAAGTCCCATGTGCACCATTGTATAACTTAAACACCGAGCAGTACTAAACCTGACAACACATCATTGTATAAAATACACACAGAGTAGCACTAAACCCGACAACATATCATTGTATATCATACATAAAGGGTAACATTAAACCTGGGTAAAATGTACAGATATCAGTTCCAAAGCTAAACACAAATGATTGTACCAGGTAGATATTTTGTATCGTTTGATATGCAGATAAAATTAAATGCAAATACTGCAACGGTAAACAAATATAATTTGGATAGAATGCTTGTGAAAGACATCATCATGTTCTACGAAGCGATGATCTTATGATGCTGAATTACTATAACACCATCATGACATGCTGAGATTCATGATTGCTTGCTTTTGCATAGACAAATGAGAGAGAGAGAGAGAGAGAGAGAGAGAGAGAGAGAGAGAGAGAGAGAGAGGGGGAGGGAAGGGGGGGTCACTGTCAGACCATTCAATATAATTTTACCAAATCTCACACTGTATTCTCCCAGAATGATCTTGAAGGGCATTATATTACTGTGTAAAAATGGTGAAAGTGATCTAGAGTCGTTGTTGAACTCAGCAATTTGCAAAAAAAAGTCATAGTGACTAGAAATGTCTGCCAAATATGGTATATTCCCAATGTTCCAATTACGCAACATAATTCAGGAGCACAGAAGTATTTCTTTAATTAAGAACAAAAGTACACATAACTCAGTAGCGAAAACCTCAATAATGTTTTACCGACAGCCTTGTGGAACATGGACAGTGGAGAGAATGTTCACATACCTCTATGCTACTTTGAGTTACTGTAGCTGACATTATTTTACATATTGCGCTTGAAAATTTGTTCATTGTTTCTTAATTTTATATCATCATGTATGATTTTATCAACAAACGGTACATTAAAATTGACGTTTTGCATCATGAAAATAGGCAACAAGTATCAAACTGTTCACCAATCGAAACGAATAAAACCTATAAGTGTATGAAATATAAACAAAAACATGTAAATGCATATTTTTACTTATAAAAGTAGCACCCCTAGTATAGGGCTGCCATATTTGAACTTTCAAAAAGAGGACACTCCGGAGAGTGGGTGTATTTGTATCATTATCTACCAACTCACACTGTACTAATATGATATATGCTCACCGTGTCGGCCTATTATGTGTGTCTGAGCAACGACACGTCATTACTGTGAACATTGGATCACGTGTTGTTTTTGGTCGAAAATCCAATGTGTATCAAGAAAGAACGATCCTCCTTTAATTTAAAAAAGTAATATTCATAAAGTGTACAGAAATACCCCACATTTATATTCTAAATGCAAATGAAAATGTGATTTATAAATGTCAACATGAAGATATACTCCATGACCTTCTTGAACTTGTAACAAAGAAAAACGTATTTAATATTTATCTTTTAGATTCATACAGATAAATACATTATTCAAAATATAGAAATGTTTAACTTAAAATAATACTGTGCCTTAATCCAAGTTTCTAATTTTCCAAGAAGTTGTGTCACACCTACTTTATCGTCTGCTAACCAACTTGTCAACTTGCCACTCGAATGGATTGTCAAGAAATTTCCGGGCGTATAGTCTGTTTCCAAATTCTTTGATAATTTTTCCCCCATAAACGAGACGTTGTAAACACATTACATCCTATTCATTGTTGTTTCTGTTCAACAGACTGACTTATTTTTTTAAAATGTTGAACCCTTACGAATTTTCTTTTACAGGATCGGTTTAGTTTGCATAATATCTCTTGCTTTTAGTGACATTGTTACGTTGAATTTTTTAAAACCAGCTATAAACCTGACCTAGTTCCTCAGCTGAAATGGTGACAGAAATATTCCAAAGTAATGCATTTCATTTCCATAGCGCGATGCTTAAACATTACATCTATTCAAAGCCATACGCAGAATAGTGCGACATATCGCGAGTTATGAAAATACGTGGATAGGATATCGTGTGTTCAAAATTAACATTATTTTGAACAGCATGTTCTGGTGACAATTGCCACTTTTCAAATTGTAAGAATAGCAGTATTTTATTTTCGTCTATCTGTCAAATTCTATATGGGTTTGCTCCAATATTGGTGACGGAAACCTTACATGAGCAGCATTCCTCTTCCTCCTGATGTGGTCATGCACATGCATGCTTCTCTAAATTTGTTTGATAAAGAACGAACTGGGCAAAATGGCCAGACATTTTTAGGTAATTAAGAAGCTCGTCGAGAAGGATATATATATATATATAAGCATGTCGGTTAATTCTGCGAGTCGGGTAATTCTGTGCAACGATACGTCATTTCTGTAAACATTGGATCACGTGTTGGTTTTGGTCGAAAATCCAATTTGTATTGTTACGTATATGTAATTTAATTACTTGTGTGTTAGTTTTAAATTTCTTTTTTATTTTATTTTTATTTCATTACATGTTATTGTAATGATAACTTTATTCACTGGATTTGACATTTTTCCGGAAAATTCAGTTCAGTTCTGTTTTGACATGGTAAATAACCAATATTGCTACATTGTAATTTTAGCTGGCCTAGTTCCGGACCTTGATTCAGAACTGGTAAACAACCTTTTTTTTTATTTCTTTCCTAGCGTGAAAATCATTGGTCGTAATCAATGTCATACTTGGCTTGCGTGTCAGTTCTATACAAACATTTTTTAAAAAATTTTTATTCAATCTTACAGATTAATTTTTGGATTTCATTCATAAACCGTAACTCCTTTTTCATATTTTTGCCTTGTTTTCTAGGGAAATAAATTATTTTGTTAAATTTACAAAGCTTGTTGGCTTCACTCTCTTCTTTGTTACATTTATACGAGCCTAGACACGTAACAGTATCAAAAAAGAACGATCGTCCTTTAATTATGGAAAGTGATATTCATAAAGTGAAGAAAAATATCCCACATTTCTGTTCAAAATGCATATGAAAATGTTATTTCTAAATGTCAACACGAAGACCCACTCCCATGACCTTCTTGAACTTGTAACAAAGAAAACCTATTTAATATTTCTCTTACAGAATCGTACAAATAAATACATTATTTAAAAGATAGAAATGCTTACCTTAGAACAATACTGCATCTTAATCCAAGTTTCTAAATTTACAAGAAGTTGTTCCACAACTACTTTATCGTCTGCTATCCAAAGTCTCTTTAAAGTCTCTTTCTAAATTCTGTAGTAAGTTTTCTTCCAGACAAGAGACGTTATAAACACATTACATCCTATTCATTGTTGTTTCTCTTCAGCGTAATAGCTTATTTTTTTTATAAAATGTTGAGCTTATACTAATTTGTTTTTACAAGATCTGTTTAGTTTGCTTAATACCTCTTGTCATTTAGTGGTGTTATTGCACTGAATTAGTAAAACCAGCTTTAAACATGACCTTTTTCATCGGCTGAAGTGCAAACAGAAAGAGTTATATTGAATTTGTTTCATTTCCATAGCCCCATGCATTAACATTTCATCTTTTCAAAGCCATGCGCAGTATTATACCGACATAATGACAAGACGTCATTTCTGTAAACATTGGATCACGTGTTATTTTTGGACAAAAATCCATTTTGTATCAAGAAAGAACGATCGTGCTCTAATTAAGAAAAGTGATATTTATAAAGTGTACAAAGATATCCCACATTTTGACTCGAAATGCGTATGAAAATGTGATTTCTAAATGTCAACATGAAGACCCACTCCATGACCTTCTTGAACCTGTAACCCAGAAAATCCTATTTACTATGTGTCTGTCAGAATCATACAAATAAATACATTATATAAAAGATGGAAATGTATACCTTAAAATAATTCTGCATCTTAATCCAAGTTTCCAATTTTGCAAGTTGTCCGACACGTACAAAATCGTCTGCTACCCAAGGTGTCAACTTGCCGCTAGAATGGGAATCTCAAGAAAGTCCACCAGCGTATAGTCTGTTTCTAATTTCGTTAGTAATTTTTCCCCATAAACAAGACTTTGTAAACACATTACATTCTATTCATTGTTGTTTGTCTTCCACATAAT
>JAECUM010094171.1:0-26958 GCA_016617855.1 Megalonaias nervosa | reverse complement strand
CTCTGAAAACACTTTCCGGGTAATTCTGTTTTCTTATGATGAGGACGTCTGATTGTCGATAATTTGTCCAGTTGAGAAGCATACATACTGGATCATGTCGGGACAAAATCACACAGCACCGTGCTTAGAAAAAACAATTATAGTTTCTTTAATCGTGTGAGATGACGAGAGAACGTTGTCATTGCTACATTTTATGTTTGGGGGTAAAATATTCGTGTACAATAGACTCTCGAAAGAGATTAAAATACGTCACATTGTAAGAAAGTAAAAGCTTTAACTCTTTTAAAACAAAACATATACTAATAATTTTTTTTGTATAGTTTTTCATGACCTAACTGCCTAAACATGTATGCATGCTATTTAAGCCAATAAGAAATGTAAAAAATAAAGTTCAATATTCATTTCTCTATACCATATAAAAAGATATATTAATTTCACTATATTGTATAAAACAATACAATTTAATATTCATTTATCTGTACCATATAGTTCCCAAGAGCTATACTAAATCAAACAATTGTTACACAAAAAGAGATTAGAGTTGTAAAAAGTGATTAGAGTGGTAACAAAAAAACCCCCACTAAAAACGAAATAAAAATACTACTGGCAGGGTGTCAACCTTAATCACACTTGTACATCCATCCATCCATCCATCCATCCATATATACATACATACATACATACATTCTTTATGTAATGATAAATTGGATACATGGGGGTATTTTTCTTGCAGATCCTAATGTTATGGGCATATCAATGCACCTTTATACTCGTCCTAAACATAATGGGAACATTAGGTTCAATTTTTCTGATCTATTTTTGATAATTGTGTCCCAAAAAATCATTCGATACATTCTCCAATCTAATAAAAATTGAGCTTGCTTGAATAGGGGTCCAAGATGTTGGTCTGTTGTTACTTTCTTTTTTTTTCTTTTCTTTTCTAACCCCTTGCATGCAAATTTCAAACATTCAAGGTAAAAAGGTGGAAGGCAGATCTCGACACACTATCACCTTTTCGTTTATAAAATTACAACAACTTTCTTTATCAGTCTATAAATACATGATCTATATTCATGAAAGCACATGTACATTAATTATTTCGGCACATAGTTTGAAGAGTGAGACCAAGAAATTGCAATCAATAATTTAACAATTAGTAAATCTTGTTTCACAATTCAAACTATTTTTGGCATCGTCTTGTTATATTATTAATGTAGTCCGTCTCGTTCATAGTTAATTAACAATAATTTTCAAGTCACAGTTTTATTACAAATTATCATTTTATGCACTAGCTTATAAATCTGTTCTAAGTACAAACTGCACAGACCCAGATTTGCCGTCGCATAATACGTCGGCGGATCTGGGTCTCTGAGGTTTGCAAGGAGTAATCAGCAAAACAAACACCGCTGGCCCTGATCTGCAAGCACATTATGTTATGGCAGATCAGGGTCCATGCTGTTTGTTGTTGGACTCCACTTATACGACAGTTAATACGGTGATGTCTCGTTTCACATTATCTTGTTTGCCATGCGCTCGACAGGCGAAGGAGTTAAATAAGAGATGGAGACGAAAACGTAAGACAGCGTATCTCAAACTTTGTAACAAAATATTCAGTAGGGTGACTCTAAATTGTCAGCAGAATATGCATGTGATAGTGGTTTACGGCACATCAGCACAAATGTGGCTATGAAATGCCAATACAGGTTAAAATTAAAAAATGTGAAATTGAATAGCAAAAACAGTTAGGAAAATAAGGTCTTCTAAAATAAATGTATGATTCAATACAAAAGATAATATAAAACGTACCGATTTTAAAATTCTTAGATAGATAGATAGATAGATAGATAGATAGATAGATAGATGTAATACACCTACAGTTCTTAAACATGATCGAAAAAAATTAGTTGTGAAATTCCTCAATTAAAAAAAAATTCTTTAAGGTTATCTGTTTTTAAAAAATGCGGTCTGAAGTCTTTCGGATAAAAGGATTTTTATTCCAGTCCATAGCACCTGTTTGATATTTGGAACAAGTTTCCACAGTAAGGATGAAGAACTGAGATATTTTGACAATATCAATTTGAAAATTTAAGAAGTTTGTTAAAATCGGGGCTTATAAGTGGGCCAGGAAGTCCGTATCTCCACAATATGATTTATTGCTGGACATACAGCCAAATTAGATTTCTTGATATCTGTAACGTCACTTTACGATTTGAGTTGTCTTTCCAAGAAGCGAATATGAACTCATAGGGTTTCCTTTCCTTTCAATCCTTCAAGTTTGTGCAGGATACCTTTTTCTGGCCTGCAAAAGTCTTGAATTGTACACAAAAATGAAATATTATTACTGCATTACATTTATCTTTTAGTTGGCTACTATTCGGCCAGTTTTGAACAAATAGTCGAAATGTTTATTTAAAGGTCATGAACTAAAGAGTAAATTGATATGGAACGTCTGTCTCAGCAAATTGTGAAAAATTTCTATTTGCATAAGCCATCACTTTTTGAATTGAATTTTTCCTAAAAATTTTCACAAATATCAGTACTTTTTCATTAGTCTACTGTCCCTTGTGCTCAAACGATAAACATCTATATCATATATTGTATACTGAATGCACTGAATATAAATAAATAAATAAATAAATAAATAAATAAATAAAAGGTAGAATCAATCACAATGAAAACAAAATATCTTATAGACAATCGCAGTAATACAATTCCACCGTGTTTCTTATGAGATTCTCGGATCACCATAAATTCACAGCATGCTAGGACCATCATTAAAGCTTTTTCTCACTGGATACTCTGATCACACTGATTCGTTATGAGATGTTTGGCTCGTCCTTACTACCACTGTGTTCTCATGAGATACTCGGATCACCGTGATTCTACTGTTCACTCTAAGATTATAAAATAGTCCTGATTACCACTGTGATTCTAGGATCAGCATAATTCCACGATGTTCCCCATCACATGTTAAGATCATCTTGATCACCACTATGTTTCTCATGAGATACTCGGATCACCATGATTCCACAGTTTTCCCCTTGAGATGCTAAAATCATCCTGATCACCAATGTGATTCTCTTATGAGTCTAGGATCAGCATCATTTCACAGTGTTCCCAGTGAGATTCTAAGATCGTCCAGATCGCCACTGTTTCTCATGAGATACTCGGATCACCATGATTCCATGGTTTTCCGCCATGAGATGCTAAGATCGTCCTGATTGCCGCTGTGATCCTCTTATGATTTTAGGATCAACATCATTCCACGGTGTTCCCCGTGAGATTCTAAGATCATCCTGATCACCACTGTGATTCCCATTTCAAGGATCAAGATGCTACTTGTAATCACTTGTTCTCCATGAGATGCTAAGATTATCCTGAGACTACCACGGTGTTTCCCATCGGTGTCTGGAACCAGCTTGATACTACTGTTCACTGTGGTTCACATGGTATTTTAAAAGCATCATTATTCCATGGTGTTCCACATATTACATGGAGCATCGTAATAATCGCGGTGTTTTTTCACGCTGTACAACAATCTTTGTGATTACCAGTGTATATGCCATAAGAAGATGGGTAGGGTTTTCATGCTAAAATCATCGTGGATAAACCGTGTTTCCATTGACTTTGTGGAATTTTCATGTTGTGATTTTCATGATAAACACGTATTTTTTCCATATGTATCTTTTTTTTCAGGAGATGCTGGGATTTTCATGGTGGACTCGTCATGGTTCCACGGTATACTCTGTGAGATATTGTAATTTACATTTTGGGACCATTGTAGTTACTATGATGTACTCCGTGAGACGTTGGGATTTCGTGGTGGAATTTTTATAGTTTCCTTGGTATAAACCCAGGATATACTGAAATTTACATGCTGTGATCTTTACGGTTACCACGGTACTCCCATGATATATGTCCCTATTGTAAATTAACAATTAAGCAAATTACAATTTGCACGTTTTGTCGTTCTTCATTATTTGAACATGCAGTTTTAAAAGAATAAACATTCACTCTTTATTATTTACATATTTATTTATTCCAACAAATTGTCGCTGTTTTCGCGAATGTTATAGCTTGATTTTGAAATAATTTCCACGTAGGAGACAAAACACTATTCAATCGATTGGCGAAGTCCAGATTTGTCGTACAACTGTCTATATTTTATTACGACATTTGCTGTTTATACTCTCTTATATTTTTATTACAACTGCAAACTGCACAGACACAGATGTGCCAGCGTATTATGCAACGGATGGTCTAGGTCTATGTAGTTTGCCGTTACACTCGATTTATACTCAAGTATATACGGCATTTTTAAATTTGAAGAACAACACAAAATTCAAGCTTTCTTCTCATTGTGTTAAAAATACCAAGTCTAAAACAAAAGAACGAGCGCTTAAAATGTGGGATTTTTATATTCAGTTTTTATGGAAATGCTTTAAGTCATTTTACGGGCTTTTCATATGCGGTTATCATGGAAATGCTTATAAACATATTTTTGTAACTCTGAGAGCGTCAGTTGGAGAGTTCGAATATATTGTCCCTTTTGATCGTCACAAAGGATTCTCAAAAATGTTGATTTTTTTTTCCACTGAGCGAAACCATGTGCTGCATGTCGTAAGAGGTGACTAACTGCAATAGAAAACACGGTGGCTCAGTGGTTTGGGTGCCTGATTTACGACTATAAAGGTGCGGGTTTGAATCGTATCATTGGATCAGCTCGAGTCAGCTACAGTGGCCTATCCTTGGACAAGAAATTACCCTCTGTACTTACGTAACCTATATGGTGTTGCTGTGCTGTAAAACGCCAAAACCAAGTCAATCCTTTCTTAAGACGCGATGTATATTCCTGCAAAATGGAAGCACACAGGTATTGGCATATTGTTTCATGATGACGTGGACATCTAACACACCTGTCAACTTTGTTGATATGTTGTCTATGCCAGTTCAAAGTGTTTTTAACATTCGATGAACTTTGTGTTTACTTTTAATGATCTCCGTGGTTTCTTTATTCACTTTCTCGCTTAATTTCATAATGGAACAAAAATTAAAAAAAACATACAACGTTCAAGGACGCCGCATATTTTCTGTCTAAAATAAAGATGGAAAAACAATTTCTGTACCTCTAAAATAGTTTATTTTACACCTACAATGTGTCCTTTAGGGTTCTGTCATTTTCCAAGTTAATAGAAAGTTTGCTTTCCAATAACTTTAGTCAAACAGCTTGCGGGTGTCCAATTCTGTGGAATTTTGCGAACTTTGATTCCATCCGCTCTCGGTATTTCTTCAATTATATCCCAAATCGGTTTCAAGCCCTGGTTAATCAGGCAGCAAAGTCAAAGAGATTTTATGGATGGTAAGCCTCATCAAATGTTTGACCCGATCTACAGTGAATGGACCGAATACTGTACAGGCGATGCTTCTGCTCGTCTTTTGTGTGTGCCGAACTTGTTCTTTTGTCCGCGATTCAACAAGTTCTTATAGATAAACTGCCCGTGCAGTGCGTGTCTTCATTTTAACCATCTTATTATTTGTGTCTTCGTTTTGTAGTTTTATCTTTTGACGAAATATCATTGAGACCCCAGCTCAAAAGAAAACAAGGCGGGCTTTAATGTCATTAGCTTCTTAATTTACTCTAATCTGGCGTCTGCGCCCTTCTTCCCCCTGCTAGAGGCTAAACCCTTTACTTGGAGGTCATCGTGCTATATCTCGACTTCAAAGGGGAAGGGACATTTTCATAGGCTAAACCAATAAAACGCTTGTTATCCATGTCATGTGTAGGAATCTATAGCATTCCATTCTTTGTGTTTTACCGGTAAATGATACAAAGTCCCTCACTTTCTTTTTTTCTTCTTTATTTAGTTTGCTTATTGGCCGAAACAGATCTGGAAAGAGTTTAAAATTTTGGGGTTAAGAACACTATATTGGTTTTATTTGGAAAACGGGGATGATCAAAGAAATCAAATTCATCTGCATAATAATAATAATAATAATAATAAGAAGAAGAAGAAGAAGAAGAAGAAGAAGAAGAAGAAGGAGGAGGAGGAGGAGAAGGAGAAGAAAGGAATAATAATAATAATAATAATAATAATAATTATTATTATTATTATTATTATTATTATTATTATTATTATTATTTCTTATAACATAGGCCACTTGTAACATGGTACAACAACGAAACATAACAATTTTATAATTAACACACAGACTCTAATTTTCATAGATTTATTTTGTTACGTAAAGAACAAAATTATGTAGAATATTAATGTTACTATTGAATCTCTGCACACAGTTATAAAACCTTATGTGATTTGCATTACAATGAACCTCTTAAGGTACCTAGGCATTTCTCAAATTATCATACATGGGACATTTAACAGCAAAGTGAATTTTATCTTTAAAATAATTTTAGAATGCTATAATCGATTTTGGAGTAAAATATCCGACAGCATTTGTCTTATTTTCTGAAATAAATAAATGTATTTGCACGCTGAGGATTACAAAGGTCGATACAAGTTAAGGAAGTTTTACACAGTCGATGGTAATGCAGTATATAATTCATGCATTAGATTCTCTTGCAGACCATCATCGCACGACACAGGTGATAATCCGCTACGCTCCTTTATCGCCCGATGTCACGTGTGATGAGATTTCTTCGTTTTTCATGATTACGCATAAACAAAACTACGTCATCAACAACATAATGTAACAACCCCCTAAATATAAATAAAAGTGCCCATTTTATCGATCGATAAGTGACTGCTTGGAAGAGAAACTTTGATTGTCTCACTCAAACAGCGAAAAAGGTCTTGCTGGATCACAATATTACTGGCAATGATTGCTTACGTAGGTTCCTGAATATTCATCAGAAAAACGAGGAAATCTCTTCACAGGCGGCCAAAGGTGATAAAAAGGCGTAGCCAATTATCGCCCGCAGAACTTCGCTGTATAATTTGTTACTTTCCGTTTCACCTTTCACATCTTCGAACATGAAGTAAATCATTGGACCTATATATGTATTTCAAATATAGGATAAAAACGTTTTCGATTCAAACTTCTTTAGCTACTTTCTACATATATGATATGTTTTGTAACCCGATTTACCGTCAGTAGATTCATCCATCGACTGAAGTTCTTTTACAACAACAAAAAAAGAAAATCTGCTGAATTTTAAAAATCAAGTAAAACCATAACAATCACACAGACTTTGTTAACAAAACCCTTACTTCATGGTCCGCAGTTTATTAAGAAAATCCGTATTTACACGAAATATATCCATATTTTTTCTTAAGGTGCAACGAAATTTTATTGCCAGCTATATGTTAGTGAAATAAATCTGAAGTAGTTGCAGAATTATATATATATATATATATATATATATATATATATATATATATATATATAATAGTCGGTCGAAAAGTCAGTTCCATGGGACATGTCAGACATGTATGACACATTTATGGAGAGCTGCAATCGACGGATCTAAATTTAATTAAATTGCACTGACCATATGTCTGTGTCATATTGATTGTGAACAGATCACTTCAAAGAGATGTGTTCAGATAATACATGGATTTAGCTGAACAGGTGGTAATCGAGTTTTGTCATTCTTTACCATCCGTCCTCAGCACCAAGAGACCGACCATTTAATTTTAATTTATTTTACTTATTTTGTCACATTTTTGGGTGGTGGTAGAGTGTCTCTCGTTCTGTGACATTTATTGGGGGGGGGGGCTAATTTTACCTAAAATATTTGTGTAAACCTAATATAATGGATTTAAATGATTGTTATATTTCTACGAATCAATCAATGCAAGAGTATTAGTTCAGGCTATTTGATTGTCGTATTTTGTTTCTCAGAAAAAATCCCCCAACCCCCTTTCAGTCGGGAAAGGAACGAATATGGTTGTGCTGATAAACAAGGAAATAACACATACATTCATTTGACTTTGAGTCGGAACCCTCAAAAAATGAACCAAGACCCTTGAAATGGCATTTAATTTGAGTAAGAAACTACGTTCAGTGTTTTTATTATAGATTGCCGAGGAATGGGGATGGGGACACTGGGGGGGGGGGCACTAAAAGTGCAAAACTGGGCAAAGAAAAGAGGACAGATTGTATACGTTCATTGACATCACCGAATTTTTCCTATCCGAATATATTAACGAATATTCAGATAGGAAAATTTGGTATCCTTTTTAGCTCTAATCACGATATCATACATACCGCGAAACAACTTCAATCACACATGTGGTTATTTTGTAAGTTTATAGATTTTTTTCAAACAATTATATTTGTTGATATCTAAGAGTGTTTAAGTCAATATTATATTAGAAAGGAACCTTCGTTAAGTAATCACTTGTCTTAAAGACCTTTTTAATTTCCCATAGGGGACACTTAATGCAGATTTTTACCGTAATATCAAAACGACGGGCAATGTGGTCATATTGAATATTTATTTTGATAATGACTTAATAGTTTCGTTTCAATTATTTTGACTTTAAAGTTTCATTTTAATTATTTTCTTCATATTTTTTAGACTCGATTTTAGCTTAGACCCTTTACCTGTACACTTTATGTCAAACATATCCCGTAAATAAGTTCGAAGTTTGTCAGGTAGATTGTTCATTTTGTTGGTAGGCTGGTAGGTGGGTAAATATGTTGGATGATTGGTAAGTGGCTGATAGATGGTATTTTTAGTTGGCAAGGAAGATAGATAGTTAGATAGATAAATAACAAAATATATCGATGATTTGGGAAGTAGGTTATTAAATTTGTTAGTAGTTAATTGGACAGATGGATGGGATCACGGGTTGGTGGTTAAGAAGTTGGTCAGCATGAATGTTATTAGGTGGGTGATAGGAAAGTGACAGGTAAGTAGGCAGGTGCATTGGTTATGGTCATGTGGAAAATATTGGATCGTTAGGTCGGTCGATTGGAAGCCATGTGGATTGGTAGGTAGGTCTCGGAAAAGAATGAGAATACATATTCAAACGAAGTTCAACTATTAGTCATGACGATGCAAGGGAGTTGACAGCTGAACACTCTTGTCCTGACAATAGACATCTTGTACAAGTGTCAGATTCTATCAACATTCTGAGATAAAACCTACCGCGATGGCTTAATACTGTGCCATAAAGATGTGAATCTGGAAGAAAACTGATTTTCTATTCGTAATAATACACAGCACTTGATAACTGAACAGCGACAAAAGACGTTGCATGGAAGGAATAGCGAACACGCACGGGTATCTACGAGCATAACGCACTGGGCTGATACATCGACAACCGTGATTCAGCGAGGATAAATGGCAAAATACCTTATCATTTTTATTTGTCCAAACGTGAGTTTACAAAATCTTGGTGTATTTGACTAGAAAGAGAAATATAAACTACAATTATCAATTTAATCCATTCTCTAGGGTAGTTAAGAACAATGGCATCTCTTATGCTGAAAAACTGTCCATGTAAAGTGAGTGTAAATTGTTGATGCGGGATCAATTACTAGTGCAGTACGTAACCTAATAAAAGTTTCCATCTTCTACTCTGCAACTTTCAGTAGATAATGATTGCCGGTGTTATCTGTTTATATTTTATCCGAGTCCACCGAAGAATATTCGTATTAATGTAGATAATTCTATACAGATCATAATAATTCGAACTAAAAGAAAACCGAAGAAAGAGGAAGCATGGAGATACTGATGGACTATATTATTGGAGATGGTATGGTAGTACTTGCCTCCGTGTGTGTCAGGGTGGAGTTTTATCGTGTGAGAAAAAGGTCGACTAACTCTCTCCGTCGATATCTCTCTTTCCGCACGAAAGAAAAATATCTATATCGAACTAAATTGGCGTAAAAGAAATTTGTATTTTTATAGGAAGAAGAATAGATGGTTAATGTTTTGCATGTAGGCTCACGTTTTTGCAGCCAACCGCGTTACAGAGTGATTTCTCCATTGTACGTATCTGACCCTGTGCCAATCGATCGACACTGATATCCACTGTCCGGTTAATAGTGACCAGGTGATCTTGACCACCTTCCGACAAAGAATATAATAATAAGAAACATTGATGACTTGAATCATCTATTTGGGAAAAATAAAAATATTGAAAGGAGAATGTTGATAATGTTTATGATGGAAATAATTTTTATCCAAAGAGAATCTAAGAACGTCGATTTTCTCTTTGTGCACCGTCATGTTCCTTTCGCAACCTTTTCTTATCAATTTTGACCACCGGCTCTTTTATCTCCATGTTTGAACACAAAGACTTCAGAAAATATATAAACTAGAATGAATGTTCAATCTATTTAAATTACCCTATTGTATAACAGTATGTTTATCTTAGCTTCTGCCGTAATCAGAAGATCAATTATTGATGAGACCAAGACATCAAATAGTCATACAAATTGCATCTTATGCGAAAGTAACGGTAAGAAAATTGTATATGTATGTGTCATGTCCAGTCGCGTATAAAAACTGTAATAAAATCATTTTTATGGCCTATCATGGTTGAAAAGGAGACGTCAGACAAATTTTCGACAAATAAAAGACAACACATAAAAATTTTCATTTATGCGATGCGACACCGATTATTTCTCCAAGATTTGTCGTGTCTTGTATCTGTCAATAATGGAAAGATTGTTAAAGAAATTTACTTGATTTTCATGTATGGTGTCGATTTCCTCGTTTCCATTTTAACGTCCATTTCATTTGAGTACTTTACGCGCAATTGTTTGTCGAGGACACTCCATAAGGCGCCTCGAATTAAAACCCCCCAAACAAACGACTAAATAAAATACAGTAAAAATGTTAAGATGAATTTACTCTTACTTTCTTGTTTTTATGTTGTTGTCAGTATTTTGACATAATGAAAGAAATGCATATTTGTGACACTTATTAAATACATTTATGCATATATACACACACGCAGACACATACGTATACACTATCAATCAGCTCTTATCTGTGGAAAAGAAAAAAATATTATTGCAATTAATTAATTTCGACAGCTTTAATAATATACAATTAAAATATCATCAATTCACACTCTTTACTTACAAAATATTATCTCCGTTCCACCCCACCCCCCATCCCTGCCCGATTAATGTTCACCATATTCGAAGAAGGCAACTAGTTAAAATAGTTTCAGCAAGTTTTTACACAAATTTAGATTTAATTTCAAGCAATCTCTCTCCCTCTCTCTCTCTCTCTCTCTCTGTGTGTGCACCATTTCACCCCACCTCACCCCCAGCACCATTATATTATTTACTTTATCTATGTGTATCCTTTTCATGTAGGCTGGGCAAGCAGCCATGGGTCAGTGGCCGCTGTGTTGCACCTCTTATGGAAGGTACTTCCTCCATTTGCCTTGGACGATATAACCCTTAATGTGTTTATGTGCCGTCCAACACCAATCAATCGGTTATAACGAGGCTCAATATGGAAAGCAAAATAATATGGTCAATCCTTAATTGTTGTCCAGTAAGAGTGTGCATTTTTACTACAGATGTGTCCGCTCAGATAGGTTTCCATGAATCAAAGTGTCATGTCATTGCGTGCAATGCCATAGTTCATGCATTATGGAGAGACTAGAGGCGTATAAATTAAAAAATACGGACGACTTTGCAAATGTTATTTTCTATTACTTACACAAGGACTTATCAAGCCGATAATGAACAAAACTGTTTCTGTTTTAATCTCAATAAAGAATTTATTCTTATTTAAGTGCCATCAAATATGTCAAAGATGGCTAAAGTGTATGGTCCTGAATGTTTTGCCAAGATCAAAGGCAGCTGATGATAGATGCGGATAGACATGAATAGTGTCCGGTCAACAGATTTCATATTTATTGGACTTGGCAGCGAAAAATGTCGGTTTGGTATAAGACAAGTATTGTCCGTGAAGTGTTACGCTGTGACTTGTTAAAAGCAGCTGTTTTTTCAAAGTTCCTCCTCTGACTTGAGACATACATTCATTTCGATTTACCATATCTACTACTGATGTACTAATATTATAAGCAACTAAAAGGAGGTGGGGTGAGCAGAGACAAAAGTGAAACGAAAACATAAAAATGCTAAATTGAGTGAATCTATCCAACGATCTGTATCGGTCTGCGTGTGTTTATAGCCGTCTGTCGGGCACCTTCAAGGTAAATACTATCATAAAATTTGACAAATTTAGGTGTCATTATGTATATTATATTTGTTACTTTTACATTCACCTTCAACTTTCACGATAGATCTTTAAATTTATGTTGCTGCATGTGTGTTAAATGGGTAGCTACATACATACATGCATACATACATACATATATACATACATACATACATAC
Source organism: Megalonaias nervosa (assembly GCA_016617855.1). Taxonomy (NCBI): domain Eukaryota; kingdom Metazoa; phylum Mollusca; class Bivalvia; order Unionida; family Unionidae; genus Megalonaias; species Megalonaias nervosa. The sequence continues at coordinate 14,623 of JAECUM010094171.1, read as the reverse complement.
ATACATACATACATACATATATTTATATTTATATATGATTTCTCTTTAGAGAAAATATAATTTTGCACAATCTCTTTGATTAATCCATATATCGCTTGATTAAAATCAAATTTTAGACTTGTTGGCTCTAACGCGTCTATCTTTTATGTGTCTCCAAAATTACCGATAATTATATGTAAAATTTCAACCGATTCTTTCAAGTCAGAACTAAATGACAAGTTTGCTGAAGAATTAATTATTTCATACACATTTCTTTGGCGTTTCATGTATGAACATGCAAGATTATTCCGCATATGTCTATTTTTTAATGCGATATCTTCCAGCATTCTCAAATATTGCTAGTTACTTTGAACAGCGAGTCCGTACAATGACATCACAATATAACGGAGTCTCTTTCTGCTGCCCTGGACTGAATAGACTATTGTCTTTGCAGTTACCTACCATCTCACGGGTAGTGAGTTGATAGGGCATTTGATAGCTTAATGATCGTAATTGTTCGTCCTACATAAAATAAAACACTAAACCGACACTTGGAGATATTATAGCTTTCGATACATTGACAAGCGGTAGCACTATACAGCCAGATGTTACCATCCCGTATTATTCTCATCATTTCAATTTATTACCTTTGAGTGGGATACTATTGATGTATCGGATGATAAGGGATTAAGAAAACGATTGTAACTAGCATACATAAGGTACACCATACAAGATTTTCTGTCTACTGGCACATGCGCATTTGAGCAGGTGAGCCTCCAGACGAAGATCTGTAACTTCCATACACGAGAGTGACTGTCCACTAAGTATCACTCATACCTCAGTTCTGACAGACGGACAAAAATGAGATCCAAGCCAAAGGCAAGAAAACTACCTCACGGTAAGTCTTTATATCCGTTTCATTTTTGTGTGGTCTAGTTACGTCATTTGTGACTCGCACGTCCATTAATTATCAGCGTGAAAGATGTCACTATCACTTTGCATGTATTTTATTGTTACACGAGTTCTGTCTTAAAGTGTACATATAGTCTTAGAGATATTTACAAAGTGTATTTTCTCTTAGGTATGTCTTTGTGTTTTGTTTTGTATTTTTTTGAGCAAAGGCTAATTTAGGTTGAAATTGTTGAAATGGCACAGTGTAAGAATGTCCAGGTAAAAGCCATTCAAATGGCTGAGTTACGATAAATTGGGCTGATTTACATGTTAGTGTTTACATGCTTTATTAAATACTAATTCGTTACAAAACCCCGGTAACTGAGACTGTTGCAAGTTTGACACAAGGGCAAGAGGTGGGAAGAAGCTTTTAAATCAACGAAACAATTTTTATAAAAACAAATTTTAAAGAAATTATTATGGCTCTATTAAAAACAATTTTCAGGAATTCGGTTGTAGGATCTTCTACACTGTAAACAGTATTAACTATGACAACCACTTTCAATAAAGTTACATATAACAATATACATAAAGATATTTAGATGTTTGTACAGTTGTTTGTGAAAGAATGTGTTTAATGTTTGATTTAGTGTGGAACAATTCTGAGTACTGCGCTGAATTTCTCGGTGTTAAGCCAACAGTCCCTAATCCCTGTATAATGGGCTGATTACCTTTCTAAATTAGAGGGCACCTTGTCAGCCTGTTATTGGCTTGGCTTCCATTCAACCTGGGATAGAGATTAGTGGCAGATTATCTCCGACACCCCGAGAGAATACAAATCTTCCACAAGCCATTTCTATGATCCGCAACCAGAAAAAGTCTTGTGTACATATAGATCTCTTGTTTAACGAGCTGGACCTTGTCTATTGTCCACTCACCTTTATATATCATGTTGACCTGATAGGCATGTGGCCCCAACTCCAAATCTCCTAGACCTGACACCGTCAATTAAATAATCAGCGCTAATGGAGTGGAAAAGAGAATTCATATAACGTATAATTAATTAACACTCATCGGGGAGAAATTGTGACAATATAACTTACAGGATTTTTTCTCACAAACTGATTTTGTCCTCCTTTGACATGACTGGCAATGTACGCACAATTTAATACATGTAGGTCAGTACTTAAAAGCTATCTAAGGAAATATATTTGACTATGGTTTAGCGATGTCCCCAAAATATCTTAAAAAGTCATTAAATTCCAAAAGTAATTAAATTATTCATTTCTGAAATAAAACCTTTACGATTCTCTTGCATTTCATATAAATCTTCAAATAAAAATAAAACGACCTGTAGATTCAGTGTCTCTCTAAACCAGGACCAACAGTAAAGCCCGGAGCCCAGGGGCTACCAGAATGATAGGTCTTGATTTCCATGTGTTAAATGCAGGTAGCACAGTCATTGCGACATTATATTAGGATTTTTTAACAACTTTTTTTTTTTTAAATAAAATATAAATGTGTTAAATTGACAAAGAGGAGAATACTTACTAATGACTCACAATGGAGAGGTGCCTTCATGTGAATAGTTTCATATAAAAGTGCATTTACACGTCAATATAAACGACGCTGGGTGGCTATTATGATCTCTCCCAGGTAGCCCAGCATTTCTAGGTAGCCCTTCAAGAAACAATCTGACTTTTCAGTCTGTTCACAATATCTCAACATGCAAATGATTTATATCTGTGTGTCCGTGTGTGTATATATACTAATGGCGTTCTTTTAAAACTGTAATGATAATTAGGCTATATCCAATGGGTATCTTGTTTAAAACTAATGATCGTTGGGCTATATCCAAATGGCATTCTGTTAAAACTAATGATCGTTGGGCTATATCCAAATGGCAATCTGTTTAAAACTAATGATCATTGGGCTACATACAAATGACATTCTGTTAAAACTCTAATGATCATTGGGCTATATACAAATGGCATTCTGTTTAAAACTAATAATCATTGGGCTATATACAAATGACATTCTGTTAAAACTGTAATGATCTTTGGACTATATTCAAATGGCAATCTGTTTAAAACGAATGATCATTGGGCTATATACAAATGTCATTCTGTTTAAAACGAATGATCATTGGGCTATATACAAATGGCATTCTGTTAAAACTATAATGGTCATTAGCTTGTATAAAAATGGCATTCTAAAATAAACCTTTTAAATGGATACATTATTTTATTGTTGTTTTTTACTATGTGTGTATGTGTGTGTGCGTGTTTGCGACCAATATATTTGTTCATCGAAAAGTGCAATTAACCTACTCAGATTATTTACATCAATGAGGAAATTAAGTTCTATATTAGGGCTTGTAACGTTGTTTTATAAAATTGAGAGATAGGTTATGCTGATGAGTGACATTTTATTCAATAATTAGAAATTGTTCAAACAATATCCCTGAATACTTTTACACTACATTATCAGTGTAATGTGGCAGAGCAGTGTCAAAGCTAACGAAAAATAAAATTTGTTAAAACTTGTTATTATGTTCACTGAATTAAAAATAATACGACATGTTTGTCAGACTGTGTTTGTGTCAACTTTGTGTGTTTGTTTCATCTCTCTCTCTCTCTCTCTCTCTCTCTCTCTCTCTCTCACACACACACACACACACACACTAAAGAATGATAAAGTGATGATTGACCAACAAACAAACTTGCTTACGTTACTTAAAGTTCTATTATTTTTTATAATCAACTTTGGATGACCGACAGTATGTAAGTGATCAGTGCGCAAGTACTGCACTTCCTCATTATAACACGGTCAAAAGGAACCATGGAGCACATCGCCTTATAGTGAGACCTCCATATAATGAAGTACATTGTACGTATAATTTTCACTGCTACATAATTAAATGGGATCCCTGACCGTATCCGCTTTGTAACAGAAAAAGTGTTATAACGAAGTGCCTTATGGCAACGGACTGTTGTAAATGTATAATGTAAGCGCATCGAAGAGAACCAACTGTAAAAATTCCCATAAAAAAAAAAAAAACATGTATAAATGCATAATCGACAAGTAATAACGAAAATGACTGTATAAATCAATACTGAATAAGTATACTAAAAACATGGGGAGAAACACAAAGTTGAATTATGTGTTACATACATATTTAAGGTTGTTTTTATATTTTATTTACCACGATGTTATCTTATTTGCCTGTAATGTTAGGCAAAGGTTACGTCTACATTAACCTCTCACTATAACGCGATCCAGATGAGCCATATTAGTGTACTGCGTTATAAAAGAGGCCAGCATATAATAGAGAAGGTACAATATGATATTTACATTCATCCTGAAATTGGGACCCACGTGACCATACCTATGTTACATTAAGCACCGCGTTTTAATGATGTGACGCCTTATTTCTAAGAGACACTTATAATTGTTAGATTCATATTTTTGAGTCTGTTGAAGAAAGTATGTCAATAAAATAAGGGTTTCTCTTGATACACTTTGAAATCGTTAGTAAAGTATTAATTCTGATAAAGTGACTGTATTCATTGCTTAGTTCAGACCGTGGATCGGTAATTATAGCATCGGATGGGGATGTGTCAACAACGGTTACCATCTTTCTAAAACGCATCTCCGAGTCGACCAGCCTTGTTCCTACACCCAGTCTGTACCCTGAGAGCTGTTTAGCGGGTGGGGGTGGGGGTGAAAATAAATATATAATTCAGTCAGTGCAGTTCTGTTTTTTAAAGAGAGGGTTAGTCGAGGGATGGCCTGTAAACGCTGCCTTTTCCATAGTGTACATATAACTGAAAAAATAGATAAAATACGGCATTTTAAGTAAAAATGAACCATCCCCATCTCAAAATCAAAATCCGGAAGAAAATTCTACATTGGACCTTGCAATGTCGATTACATATCGTATTCCTTTTAATTGTGCCCAGTAAGTGTATTGTTCGTACCAAAAAGCCTTATTAATGCAGAAGTATGTGTTGTTATTGGGCTGACAGTCAATGCTCTAATAAACTTGTGCTTTTCAACTGAATCACCCAAACCCTATGCTTGTATATGCACCTGACAAAGTTTCTGAAATAATTATGGATTAATCTACGTGTCTGACCTAGGGGCCATCCCTATACAATATAGTTCCTCCCCAAGGGGATTAATAAAATTCTAGAACCAGTGTGAAAAAAAAAAAAACTCAGACCACCCCAATTAAATATCTAGGGTTGTGAGCCCCAGTCGTAAACGGTGTGAGAGATGAAGTTGCGTGCTATTACAGACTCACAAAGGCAAGTTAGGTGAGCACATTCATAACCCAAGATTTTTCTTTTGACAAGTGCAAGGATAAATATTAACGTAGTTGGATTAAAAGTGACAGAAAGCCAACCCATTCCTACGCCGCATCGCCATCCTAAACTAAGAATTAGTAGGTATATATTATAAAGATCACCGACCTTGCTTTAAACATAAGTAGGTCTCTCAGAGCTCTCTTTCAGTGGACAGTTTATTAAAAATTGATTTACAAGAGCATTTGTACCTCTTCCAGGGTGGGATGGGGGAGAGGTTGGGTTATGCAGTTTAAAACTTATGGATTTGGAATGGCAAACTACTGCAGTTACTTTTTTTTATATCTGACTTGTGACAGTTTGTGGCAAGTCATGTCCATCTGTCTGTGTTCACGTGTCTCTATTTGTCTGTCCATCTGTCAGGTTTTCCTTATAACTTGACCATATCAGCGCAGTCTCATGGATGCTAGGGATGAAGAGATATGGTCAGGGTCCAAAGTCACATTTTAATGTTAAATAATGTTTGTAATGGCATCCATCTCTTTTTTATTTTCCATAAATTGATCATTTTCTTTTGTCATGTCTACGTCTGTAAGCCAGACTATACACCATGTGATGCATGGAATCCGAGTCCATGCATGTTTGTTAAGTTTATTGAGTATACGTGGTAAGGAATACATATAGACTAGGGTGTCTTTTTCCTCTTGCCAACGAACTCCTTAGATGAAGAGTACTTTAGTCAATTTCAAGCCCATTAGCAACAGATTGCAGTAAAATTGTCCATGGAATTGAGTTTAATGAATCCCTGATTTAGTGGATCATTCCCCTACTGAAGGATGTTGTTAAGTGTCTTCCCAAGTACCAAATATACCCGCTTATTGGTGAGGCCCATTGGCAATTAATGTATATCATGATATGATCTTTCATATGACTCTCAATTTTCTTGTCGCAGTAATACATGTATAAAACATAATATAGACCATGATCTGTTCGCTGACGGTATGTATACATTTATATATATTTAATACTGTCGGCACTTTTACTTGTTTTACAAGTGGCTCTATAGAGTAAATGAAGTAGTAATACATTGTATTACATGATAATGTTAACATGACAATAAATCCATCTCATATTTTTTGTATTACACCTATGTTATTGCATCCTATACGAGTATGGTCGTACGTCGAATGTATGCCGATGCTTGTCATTAGTTGCCGTTCAGACCACCTTGGTTATTTACGAAAGAAGGATTGACCGGAAAGTGGCGAATGCATCCAACTTTCTTTCATTTGCATGGTTAATCCTACAGTTTTTTTCAATCGGAGATATAGCAGAGGTGGCCCGAATAGATTGCAGTTTCTTTTCAAAAACACTCTAGCGAACAGAATGTGTGATTTTTATGTCAGTTACTGTGCGGACATACATCCAATGTATATTTTACTTTCTTGCCCCCAGGTGGCCAGTTGGTCTAAGGCGCTCGCCGTAACAGATCACGTACATTACACCTGTCCGCGTGGGTCCGAGTCTAGGGCTCGGCCAACGTGGGTGTTTTGAGAAAGCTAACCAGTAGCTTCCCGTGGATCGATGGTTTTTTCTTTGGTCATCCCAGAATTTTTCTCCACCAATTATACTGACCGCCATGTATGATCTATTTTATGCGAGAACTGACGTTAAATCCCAATAATCCCAAAATAATTTTAGTCTCGCAGAAATAGGCGAGGTTATCCAAATACGAGTATGGTGTACTATATCTAGCTAAACTAACTACTGAGAATATACAAATGCTAGTAGTTGCATTTTGTTTGTTTGCCTTTACTTTATAAAGAAAAGAAATTTAAATGAGTGTTCTTTGTACATGAATGAGTGTTAATTATGTATATGAATGAGTGTTCTTGGTATACAAACAAGTCTTCTTTGTTGATGAATGAGTATTCCTTGTTTACGAATGAGGATTCTTTGTCTATAAACGAGCATTCTTTGTGTATGAACGAGCATTCTTTGCTTATGAACGAGTATTCTTTGTATATGAATGAGCATTCTTTGTTTATGAATGAGTATTCTTTGTTTATGAATGAGTATTCTTTGTGCATGAACGAGCATTCTCTGTTTATAAACGAGTATTCTTTGCTTATGAATGAGCATTCTTTGCTTATGAATGAGTATTCTTTGTTTATGAATGAGAATTCTTTGTGCGTGAAACGTAGGAAGCATTTTATGCTAACATTAGGACTTTGAATAGTACAGATTCATGCAAGACTGGTTGCTTGATGATTGTATCATAAATTATCATAGAATGAATTTTAGAATTATTAGTTTGAGGAACCTGAGCGGAAGATTGTACTGAACAAATGGCCTTACATTATTCTATTGTTCTTAGCAACGTGACATTGCGAGGGAGTATGGCAAAATAAAGTGAATATATACAACAAAACTTGTGTCAACATTCAGTAGTAATTTTTGAGACTCGATCTTTGAACATTTTGTCTTGCTCATGCGGGTCGGGATGGGGGTGGGGGTGGCAAACAATGTTATGAGCCTTGATTGTGAAGATAATGAAAAATCAAGCATACAAATACTTAATATGATATAATTACCCTCGTAGATTGTGCTTGATACATCAACCTGAATTTATAATGGAAGTTCAGACACACGGCAGATTCTGAAATCACATCAATGGACAAATTGTATAGTCACAATGATGTTATGCTGATCCAGATACCCAAACATGGAAATTGACTTCACATTTCATTGCTGACTTAGGTACCCAAACATGAAAACTGACTTTACATTTCATTGCTGACTTAGGTACCCAAACATGGAAATTTACTTCACATTTCAAAGCTGACGTAGGTACCCAAACATGGAAATTGACTTCACATTTCAAACCAGCAGAGATCTTAAAAATTCCCCTACTTTAATAATTATCAGAGAAGACACAGACATATCCGTGTCTCACATAGCATATACGAGTGTAGCGTATCTCACATGATATATGTGAGTGGAGTTTGAACAGCTTCAAATTTTTTTCTGAATCATGCATTCACACAAAGGATAGTTGTAAGGTCCATTAGTACTTCATAACTCAGTTTAATAATTAGAAATCTTTCCCACCAATAATGAAACGTAGTATTAAATTAAAGTTGGACACGGTTTACGTAACTAAATAAGTTTTGTTACTAGAAGAATGTTTCATTTAAAAAATTTGCAGAATTAGTTATCATGTGCACGGCATAATTGTTTTTTTTTTTTTTATTTTTTTTTTTATTTTTTTATCTGGATATCTCAGATTAATTGAAATACCAGTGGAGTATATCTGGCATTATTATTAAATATGCTTTTTATTTGTACTACTACTACTACTACTACTACATTAATATTAATATAATATAATGGTAATAACACTAGTGACAAGGGTGCAATGTCACACCATTGGGCCTCGTCATAATACATTTCTGTAAATGCTATTTTAATGTCAGGTATGTACACACACACACACACACACACACACACACACACACACACACACACACACACACACTGTAGGCCAATCCCCAAACGGATAGGTTACATCAATACTGCCGTGTATATATCGTTATTGGGTGGAGATCTCAATGTCCCTGGGGCCAAGCCACTGGTGGTTGTGACTGTAGACACTGAGGTATAACACAGGGGTAGTGTGCGTTGGTTTCAAACGAAGTTAACTGTTTACGTATACAATAGATAAATACCAAAAGCATAAGACATTAGTCACACCAAATGTATCTTGAGTTCTATCAAAGTATGTAGAAACTAGGAATTGCAGTTTTACCTCCATCACCCTATGCCATTTTTGATGGGGTTCACTTTTATAAACAGAAACCAATGCCTTAATCTAAGTATTATGTGTGGTAAGTTTTATTAAATACACATAGTTTTTTCAGTTAAGGGCTTTTCAAAACAAACTTCAACATCAAGACGACGATATCCCTGCAGCAGCCGCAGGTGAAAGAAACAGTGTTCACCATGTCTATCGATTTTATCTGAAGAAGGTCAGATAATGTTAACTATTGTAAAATAATTTGGGATTTGATTTTTTTCCCTTCAATAGTCTGTATAACATTCAATATTTTCTTTGATGTATAAGTTTCACATTTTGACTACATACATTTATTAGACATGGGATAACATAAAATGTGACCTAAACAGTTAGGACACTTTAATATGTAATGGAAGGTTAAAAGCTAACTGATCTAAACTTAGAAAGTTTCTGGTCCAAACAAATTTATTGTCAATTTTTCACAGATGACAAATCTGGAAAGCCATAAATTTGCTCGCTATCTCTCAAGCCTAGACGAACAATTAGCAGAGATTGAAAGTGTATCTCTAACTACACACAAGCCCACCTTGGCAAACACACAGAGAAAGTCGTATCACATGGAGGAGTCCATACACAAACTTCTTTGATTGCCTGACAGTCAGAAAAATGACGAAAGATAAATTCTATACATCCTTCTGGGCAACTCAAACATAAAGGGTGTTCGGGTTATCTTCCAGCTTAAAGCCGAGTGAAAAGATTTATCTTTGCCTGTAGTTGTGGATGTCCCGAGAGAGGGACGCGAGACAGATCCTGGATGTGAGGTGTTTGATAAAGTCGTGTGCTACCCAACATTAGACCATTGCCAGGCATGTTTCTAAGACAGTCCTTTAGAATTCAGACTCTGAAGAATTGGACTCTATCTGCGGTCTCGCACCTGTAAAAATTAAGCATTATCCGAAAGACCCCAGCTTCAGATAGTGATGCCTCTTGGTTTGGACTTGTTTTACGCCATGTTGTTTGTTCTAGATATTGGCTGTCCTTAAAATGACTGGAACGAGACCATTTTCCTTCAAGTTATCCAAGTCTTCCGGAGCTATTCGGAATCTTGTACTTATATATATCGATCATCAAATTATCCCTAGCTGGCTGAACGGGCAACCAAGTCTGACAATGAGAGGTAAAATATCATTATCATCATCGTCATCATCATTGTCGTCATCGTCATCATCATCATCAATTATTAGAATTCAACCTACATATTTGTATTACCTTTTTCAAAAGTTTTACTTTGAACCCTAAATGTGAAATATGTTATAAGGTTCATGAAAACTGACGTGTAGTTATTTGATGTGCAAAACCTGTCATTGTTTGTACTTACTAGCATGGCAGCCGCGCAAGGTCAGTTGGTAGAGCGTCGGACTTGTAAACCAAAGGTCACAGGTTTGATACCGACCCAGGAATGCACAGGTCGGCTGCCTCTGTGTGACAGTGAGGAAGGCATTCAGCTCCCGTTTTTTTCTCGGCATGATATAACTAAAACCAACAAAAACAAAACTATTTGCATTATCTGAATTGATTGTAAACAAAAATTGTGCTTCGAACTTTTATGACCAGTGATTAATCAACTTCATGTATACCAACTTGTAATATCACCTTTCTGTGGACTCTTCTTATTCGCATTCGTTTAGTAATAGCGTGTCGTTGTAAACTAATAATATAATGGACTCCTCTTATTTATTTATTTATTTATTTACTACATTTTGAAAGTGAGGGATCTTAATCATGATATTCAAAATTATTTTAGTTCTTGTTTATGATGACAAAGCGATCACACACACACACACACACACACACACACACACACACACACACACTTCCGGGGCTCATTTTATGTTCCTCATCTGGTAAAATCTTGGTTGTTCATTTAAAACATAAAACAAAAATACATTAATTCTATAATGACTTTTTCAAATTCCTATATGCCAATGTCCAAAATCTGAGATTTCTGATATCTCAACTTTTTAAAACTTTATCATAAATAGGCAATCAAGAGCTTTCTGATGAGCTATGGGCCTTTGATAAATAAAATAAACCCCTGCAAATATTGATCTTTCTCATAACCTCTTGGACTTATATTCATAAAGTCATAACTAAACATTCCGTGCGTAATAGAAACTTGTAGAAATGCAATATATATATATAGAGAGAGAGAGAGAGAGAGAGAGAGAGAGAGAGAGAGAGAGAGAGAGAGGAGAGAGAGAGAGAGAGGCTGCCTTGTAACATTGTATCTCAAAATCTTTAATTTTTCAACTACTATTTTAACCGCTCCGGTGGCCTAGTGGTTAGAGCGTCCGCCTCGGATGCGGGAGGTCGCGGGTTCGAACCCCGGCCGAGTCATACCAAAGACTAAAAAATGGTACTAACAGCTGCCTCTCTTGGCGCTCAGCATTAAGAGGTTAATGTTAGGACTGGTCGGCCTGGTGTCAGGATAATGTGACTGGGTGGGACATCATGCCACATGTCTGCGGCATGATGCCCCAGTGCTTGACATCACTATAAACTGTCACACTGCAGACATCGTAGCGATATGACTGAAAAATTGTTAAAGCTACGTTAAAAATCTAAATCACACACACACTTTTTGAGAAAAGAAATTCCAAATAATGGGTTATGTAAAATTAAAATATTTGGTCAGTGATTTACTGAAGTATCCCAATTAAAAACTGCTAAAACGTATATGGCATATTATTATTATTATTATTATTATTATTATTATTATTATTAAGCAAAATTACGTCAACGTTCAAAATTTGGAAGGCAGTCACAATACATTTCTGTTTTAAAATGGAGAAATGGAAAAAGCAGTAACTACTTATTTCGTAAAATTTAGTTGCCATCTGGGAACTTTATTTGAAGCCAATGGCTATTTTAGCTAACACTAGTGGGTATATAATATTATTAGGGCATAGCCCTGCATTGATCACATAATACATCTGTCCGTCCGTTCACGCTTCTAGTAACCAGCATAGCCTCGAAACCCTTAAACTTAAATGGATGCCATTTGGAAATGACTCGCCTATGCATGTTAATGTGCCTTGCTGAAGTCTCGTCTTTTCAGTTCATTTTTTGGAGATTGTACCATACTCCGATCAATAATGCATGTTCACAACATGTCCTTGGAACTAGCACAACTCAGGAACTATTCAACATAATGTCACGAACTGTTCAACATATTGTCACGAACTGTTCAGCATATTATCACGAACTGTTCAACATATTGTCACGAACTGTTCAGCATATTGTTACGCATTGTTCAACATACTGTCATGCACTGTTCAACATATTGTCGCGCACTGTTCAACATATTGTCACGCACTTTGGTGTGCGCACTGTCTCAAGACACAGACGTATCTCTTAAAGGTTTTGTCTCGTCAACTCCATTTTGGATAGAGTTATGGTATTAACTTCTCCAGTTTGGATTGAGTTGTGGTATTAACTTCTCCATTTTGGATAGATTTAAAGTATTAACAACCCCATTTTGGATAGAGTTATGGTATTAATGTCTCCATTTTGGATAGAGTTATGGTATTAACTTCTCCATTTTGGATAGAGTTAATATATTAACTTCTCCATTTTGGATAGATTTAGGGTCTTAACAACTCCATTTGGGATATAGGTATGGTTTTAACAACTCCATTTTGGATAGCAGTATGGTATTAACTTCTCCATTTTGGATAGAGTTATGGTATTAACAACTCCATTTTGGATAGAGTTATGGTTTTAACAACTCCATTTTGGATAGCTGTATGGTGTTAACTTCTCCATTTTGGATAGAGTTAGAGTATTAACGTCTCCATTTTGGATAGGGTTAGTGTATTAACAACTCCATTTGGGATATAGGTATGGTATTAACTTCTCCATTTTGGATAGAGTTATGACATTAACAACTCTATTTTGGATAGAGTTATGGTTTTAACAACTCCATTTTGGATAGAGTTATGGTATTAACAACTCCATTTTGGATAGAGTTATAGTTTTAACAACTCCATTTTGGATAGAGTTACGGTATATAACAACTTCATTTTGGCTGGATGTATGGTGTTAACGACTCCATTTTGGATAGAGGTGTGCTATTAACTTAATATCTACATATGGTCCATTGCTTGTAACAGACATAACTAAAGAACTATTCAACGCATTCTAAAGCAATTCGGTATAAACATTAACGCATAGATTTGCATTGCCTTATATCAGTTTTCTTTTGTCAAGAACAGTTATAACCCTCTGCTTGCTCGTCCTTTAAATTTTGTTTTCACCAAACCTTCATTGATTTGAACCAAATTTGGTTCATGAATACAAGTTCTTGAGACCTTAAGTGAGTTATGGCCCCTGATTGCCCATCCTCCTGACTTTTCTTTCCACAGCATAACTTTATCAAGCTTTGTTGTATTTCAAACAGATCAGCTTTATATTGATGTGACCTAGAATGAGTTTAATTTGTAAGTGTTCTACATGATCATTTAGAAGAGTTATGGCCCTTGATTGTCTATGCTCATAATTTGCTTTTCATGGTACACCTTTAACAATGAATTTTACATTTGCGACCAATGTTTTTGTGCACGTTTAAATTGAGGAGGCTTCTAATTATATGGATGTCTATCATTCCCCGTCATCAAGGCTGTCCATCATTTCCCGTCATCATTTACAGGAGTTATAGTCCCTACATGCATATCTTTTCCAAACTTAGATTTTCAAGTTACCTTATGCTGTTTACGACCGTCAAAAAAAAAATCGTATAGATAACGACCCTTTTCGACACTACTGTGTTCCAGTTATTGTTGTTGTTACCTTTTTGCATTATTATTATTATTATTGTTGTTGTTGTTGTCGTCGTCGTCATTATTATTGTTCTTGTTGTTGTTGATGATGATGATGATGATGATGTATTTATATACATTTTTATTAACAGTGAGTACAATTCTTACTGTAGTAGGACAGTAGCCATTGAAATAGCACAGTAATTTAATATCATTAGGCGCACGATTACACCGGAAAGATGTGATGTGATGTGATGTGATTTAGATTTTTAACGTAGCTTTAACAATTTTTCAGTCATATCGCTACGATGTCTGCAGTGTGACAGTTTATAGTGATACACCGGAAAGACAAATTATATCAGTCCAAAGCTACCAAATAATTGTCTCTGTTTATATTTGTATTATAGTATGACTTGGCCACTTTTCTTGATATCATCTGATCCCTCCTTGAGCCACCTGTTTAATGTTAAGTGGCTGAAAAGAATAAAGCTAATGCCTTCTCTACACTGACCCAACATAGAGCTAACTTCTTGTTGCGCATTGCGCTGATGCAAGGGATTTTATATCAGTAGCAAGCTGAATGCACTTTTGAAAGAAGTAATTGTACCCAAAACATACTGTGAAGACATAGTGATTTAAGCCATTAGGCATCCATCTGTTGCCATTGTATGATGGACAGGTCCAAGACTTAGCACTATTTACCATTGGAAAGTGTGTTTTGATAAGACAGACTATTAAAAGGATTTCACATTACGGGATCAGTTTGTCCGTTCGGGTGGACATTGGTAACATGACCGTCAAGTGTCCACTTAAGCGCTTCTATTATGGCTGGC
>JAECUM010094170.1:0-27667 GCA_016617855.1 Megalonaias nervosa | reverse complement strand
TTTGTAAAGATACATTATTTCCTGATGAAAACAACACAATATCGCTAAAAAGAACCAAAGGCCCAGATAACATTGGTAAAAAAACTCCATATACGCAAAACAAATCAATAAGTAATATATAAATAAAAAATATGAAATGTTTCTCATATCTTTTTGCCTATTTGGAATGAAACGCATTTGACAAATTGATATGTTTATGTGTGGGTTACTGTTCTCATATGAGAAATAAAATAACCTATATTTACTTATTTACTACTATAATATGGTCGAATCAAACTCATGACAAATAACCTTGATGATTACATAAACATGGCGTGTGACTACTTACGTACAAATTAATCTGATGCTGTGACTTTAGTTACGTACAAATTAATCTGAAAGAAATAATGGGAAAAGAACTGGTGTAGTGAAAGGAAATAAATCCTAACAATCAATCATTCAGTATATACATTGTAGAATGTTTCATAATTGTCAGAACATTTGATATGTTTATCCATAAAGACCCTTATGTTTGGGACGATTTCGAAAACACAGAGCCCTGAAATGTTTTCGTTATATAGATAACGATGGCTCAGAATAACTATTTCTTATACATTCTGACCAAAATATCAATTAGCAGATGAGCATCGGTCGAAACACGAACACCGACACAAACAAACACACACAGAGACAAACAGACACACAAGCAAACATTCCATGACTGTAAGGGTGCAAATTTCTGTCGATCTATGAAGAGCACATTAATTTGGGCAGGTGAACGATTAATTAGATTTATGGGGACCGGCGCGTGTTTAAATCACCATAATGCACGGGTTTTGTAATGGCTGTGTCAGGAGACAAACGATTCTTAATTAAACATTCGTTTATTTAACCGTCAGACAGACTGGGAGGATAGGGTTAACTTCGGTCTTGTATCGGAACTGTCATATTTGAGATTTTCCAGAATTAGTTATTTGGGAATTTAGAGGTCACGTAGACTACATATTTGGCGCCCAGTTATTAAAGGCGGGAAAGATATTTAATCCGGATTGGTTACGCTAGATAAGGGGCGTGATTCCCACAAGAGAATTTCTTGGTTTTAATATGTCCCATCGCAAAATTTTTAGTCAGTCGACACTTTTCTGCAAGAGAAAACAAATGTAGGAGACTCCGAGGTCGAATTTAGAAGAAATTCACTCGTAAAATAATTATCCAAGGGATCGGATGTCTGTAAAGTCAACGGACACGATTTTGGCGGTAGAAGCGAGCGAAACTTGAAAACACAAGGTGAAATAGCTCTACGAGATGTACCCACGTACCGACCTATCGAAGTATCTACGTATCTACGTACTTACATATCCACCTACCCACACAAATTTCGAGGGCCGAAAGAGGCGAGACCATCTTGAGTTTGGAGAAGTAAAAGGAAAAGTGGAAAGGACCAAGAATAACAGTCACAGTGAATTTGGAATGAACCGGAAATAATCAGGTTATGAAGTTGTACCAGGGCAATGACTTCGATTGTTCACTCGATTCTATGATGAACTAATTCTATCATTTAAAACAGATCGGCTATTTATATAAGCATTTGTGTTTTTGAAATTCGGTGAATGATTTATTTCAAAAAGAAGTGTATCTTCCTAATGTAATCCATTATGACAGATGTTTATGTAAACGGGGGCTCGTGTCATTCTGTTTTATATATCTGCTCAGATCTCTATCTATTCCACCTATAAGTTTCACACTTTATATTGATATTTACTCGATCCGGGCAATAACACCGAAGGCAATCACCCTCTAGATAACGATAACCAAATTCCACTACAACCCACCCCCAACAAAGTGGGGCAATACGTGACAAAGTGGGGGGATACGTGACAAAGTGGGGGGATACGTGACAAAGTGGGGGGATACGTAACAATGACCATTTCGTCAACGTTTAAAGTTCTAACGTAACAGGATAATTAGCTTTTAATTTAAATTAAAACCCCATAGTACTTTCCTGGAAAACCAGTACGTACTTTTAATTTTCTACAGTGTTTTATCCAGCCTAACAGGGCATCGGCCGAAACCAGTCCGTTCCTGGCAAAAAAAAATATTTATTATATTAAAACAGAAAAAAAAAACATCAGCATTTACACTAGAATTAATGTACACATTTATAGCCATAATAATACGTTAAAATAGAAAGGTATCCATCGTTTGAACGATTTTTTTTTTTACATGCATAATTTTGTTAATAATATAGATTAAGGAGCCGAATGCCTAATACTTATTCTTGCTAATCTGCCAGTTTGTATATGTTGCCAGAAATAAAAAGTCATGAATGTGGCGAAAGAAAATGTAAATAACGAAAACGATGGCGATTTAGATTTAATACACTATAGAATAACATCCCCTTCTTATTTTAATAGGTAGATGGTTGACATTTAAACTTATTTAAACTGTTACTGCAAATTACCCACGTAATAAATCAAAATAGGAATAATTACCTAAAACGTTTGCAAACTGAAATTTTGTGAATAAATGACAACCCCAAAAATTGCACTAAAAAAAAAAATCAGCGCGGAGATAGGACTATAGTTTTGCAGGACTTATTGTGCCTTTTTTCCCCGTTTTGTACTGGGGACACTATTTAATGAGATCTGCAAATTTCGATGGTAAGATGATATACTGTAGCCTTTCTTATGTAAACACTTTCTATGTTTCTGAATATTATTTTCTTTCAGTGCCTGTGTCGAGATACGGCGTTGAACCACTAGAATCTGGAGTTATCGGTCTGAGCCTTCTAGCTGCAGTCATTCTATCTTTTAGTCGTAAGTGTTCGAGTACTTCAGCCTTCCCCCCCCCCCCCTTTTCCCAGGTTGCTTATTTACTCTGTATTGGCATTTATGTCTTATAGACAGCGCGAAGATTAAATTTCAAAGAAAAAAAACTAGCCACTTTAACTAAAGATCCAAAAAACACAATCATAAAGATACAAACAAAACACGAATAAGACTTTTGTGCATGTTCAGATACGAGGCGAAAAGATACGCACACAGAATAATTCCTCTCTTAGGATATGGTTTCATCAAGAAAATTGATAAGCAGCTCACCTTTCATTGTTATTTTTCCTCGGCTATTGATACCTTCGTTAAGAACAGGTGAGAGAAAGTACAACGTGTAGCAACACTCATACTCTCCTGTCAAGCTAAATTTAACACTTCAGTTCCTTCGGTGAAGTTCTGTAAAACTTATCCTGCTTTACCGCTTATGGATAACTTGTTTAACCTAACGTGAACCTCAGTTCTATAAAAAGAGCAGCGCATGACTAACAGGTCACAGTGACCTATGTTTTCGTGTGTCTATGTCAGTTTCATCTACAGAGACTTTCTTGTCTTAAGGACACATTCCTGGATTCTTTTCTTGTAAATTTTGTCTTTCACTTTGATTTTAAAATTTTCACGTCTAAATAAACTAAAAAATTAAATGAATTACCCGAATGGAGGAAAATAAAAGTAAACATTTTGGAAATTTTTATGATAATCTACTGTCAAACTGGAAGATTTTGCACAAGTGTTGCTTTAACGCATTTTCTGAGAATGGAGTGAAAAGGGCATCATCTCTTGCCTCTTACCAGCATCGTAAAACCACCCAAACAACAGGAATAACATTAAAGTAAACAACAACAACAACAACAACAACAACACCTCCAACCAAACCTGCCACAACACTTAGATACTGAGCAGCATTCACACAATCGTATACAACTGGCATTTTTTAGTTAATAATGGTAAAGCATCCAAAGTGTCCAATTGAAGTTGTTCAAGAGTCATAAGCTTGCATATTTCATGCACGTTTAAAGCAACAATTTACTTTTTTTTTTAGATATGTTTCCCTCTTAAAAATTGCTTGAGGTTTAATTATGGTATTTGTTTGGTATTTAAAGAAAAGACTTGTCACTGCTAGGGTGCTCTTAAAATGTGATATGTCCAAGAGCCTTATAACTTTATATCTACTATGCCAGACCACAGACTGGTGCAAAAATCGTGACAAATACATATCTAGGTATAGTCTTTTATCTTGAATATACATCAGTAAACCCCTTTACGATTAATGTCCTGGTAAGGTAAATATGTGCAAACATATAGTGTGTACAAGAAATAAGTTCTTTCCTTCGTTATCACCCTCTGCTTAATATCAACACAATTATCATGACGATTACTATGATAATCATCATCATCATCTTCCGTGTAACTCATGCTCTTGTATACAGAGATGCACCCAATAAAGGACTTTAATGAATGTCAATGATGGTGATAATGTTCATTTTCAGATGAAAAAGCCACCCCAAAAAATGGAAAAGTGTGCGTGTGTGTGTGTGTGTGTGTGTGTGTGATTTGGAGTTTTAACGTAGCTTTAACAATTTTTCAGTCATATCGCTACGATGTCTGCAGTGTGGCAGTTTATGATGATGTCTAGCACTGGGGCATCATGCCACAGACATGTAGCATGATGTCCCACCCAGACGTATTGTCCTCACACCAGGCCAATCAGTCCTAACACTAACCTCTTAATGCTTAGCGCCAAGCGAGGCAGCTGATTGTACCATTTTGTAAGTCTTTGGTATGACTTGGCCGGGGATCGAACCCACGACCTCCTGCATCCGAGGCGGAGGGTCGAACCACTAGGCCAGCGGAAAAATGGAAAAGAAGTTTTGAATTCGTGATTTTGGACAAATAATCTTTTGCTTTCGTATAGTATTGCAACATGACATCACAAGAAAGTTTAGTGGGTGAGTTTGGGTTTAACGCGATCTCTCACTGCAAGATAGACTATTCATGGTGGCCAGTAAAACCGACGGAGGAAGAATCCGGGGAAACCCCGTTAAGAACCACCAACCAGCGGGAATGGCAGGCTTAAAAAAGTGGGCCGAAGTCAGCGATTTTCCCACAAAGAGTCAGATAACACTGAAGCCTCTCATTGCTTGTTACAAAACGTCTATATCAGAGACTTTCATTTCGTATTAGGCTCAGCAATGTTCCGACTGCATAAATAGTTCTTAATGTATGGACAACATGATGATAACTTTTCATTCAAAATTCTTAGCCTACGTTTGTAGGAGAAAAAATAATCTGAATTCATATTTAAAAACTTAAATCGGTAAAAAGTATTTTCCCCAAAAAGAATACGAAAATATCAAGCAAATTATTTACAAATTGATACTTTGAGCTTTATTATTTTAATAATTGATGATTTTAAGAATAAATCTTCTTGCATTTATTTTCTTCAATGTTCACTACACATGGTCACTATATAGCATGCACATTTCGATGTAAAATGGAACTATTTAAATTTTCAGCACCTCCTAAGTACAAATTATTACGATTTTAATATTAATTTTAATATTTATAGATCTTGCTCATTATGAACAGGAAAAAATATTGCCTCCAGTTATCGGCCTCCGCGTACACTAAAATGATATTAGTGTTGGTGTTGGGATTGATACATTTGTTTGTAGAGTCACTAAATAAAATATTTGATGTATCTCATGAACTAATTTTCATCTTTTCCTGATAGTCCCAAGCATTCTATAATACTTATACTCTGGTGCTTTACCCTATCATTAACAGATTGCGGAGATCCACCCAAACCACATCGCAACACGCTGATTTCGTTCACGGGCCGACACCTTGGTTCAACTGCGGAATACATCTGCTTCAGTGACTTTATAAAGTTTATCACAATAAAATGCACGAGCAGAGGATGGGAAAGTTTGCCTCCATGCCTTAGTAAGTTTTCCTTGCTGTATTACTGGCTTTCTTGCTTACTTCTTTGTTTGTTTTGTACATTTATTTTATACCTTTACCATAAAATCCGGGTGAGCACTCAATGTGCATCTGAAACTGTAACGTTGGGTATTATTCACAATATTCATTCATTCGGAACATTGACTTTTACCGCTTATAATTAGCAAAAAGAAAATCTAATTAGTTTTTAGCAGGTAAGTAATGACGACGCTGGACCTTAATTAAATTCAAAACAGTACCGACTTTTTTGGCGTGGGCAACAAATAATTTAAAAAACATGTTTAACTAATTAATTTAAATTTCAGCTCTGTCATTACATATATGCTAAACCGCTCCGGTGGTCTAGTTGTTAGAGTGTCCGCCTCGGATGCGGGAGGTCGCGGGTTCGAACCCTGGCCAAGTCATACCAGAGACTTATAAAAATGGTACTAACAGGCGCTCAGCATTAAGAGGTTAGTGTTAGGACTGGTCGGCCTATTGTCAGGATAGTGTGATTGGGGGAGACGTTATGCTACATGTCTGCGGCACGATGCCTCAGTGCTAGGCATCACTATAAACTGAATGAAATTGTTAAAAATCCAAGTCACACACGCAAGCACACACACGCATACATTCTCTACACTAAAATATTCATAAGGCATAGCGATATTTTATAACTGGACCATTAGTAAATTAAACAAAATACCGTAAAATTCCAGGATCACGGCTGGCCATTTGTCTGATTGCTGTGCTCAGATTAACGCGGAAGCAGTTAAAGGGTTTGTCCCCAGATTAAGTGCTGGACATAGCTTTAATGGCCGGAGGGAGTTGAAAAGTTCTCAAGTTCACCTTGCAAGCCGTTCACACCTGCGACTGGGTGCTAAGCATGAGGTAGCGATTCTCCTTATTTGATGAGGAACTAAATATTGCGCAGTGTCAAGCACCCAGTAAAAACCAGGGCTGTAAAATTTATGTCAAGCTAAACATAGCATACTTTCTTTCACACACACATCCAAAATAGTAAAATATTTAAATTGAAAATAAAATATTGACATTTAATAATGAAGTAAACTTTTTACTTGAAAAAATAATTGATAAAGAATTATATACTTGATTTACTGACTCATAAAGAACTGAGAAGTATGAGCAAGCAAACTGTGAACAAAATAATCACAAAAAAACTTAATGATGATAATAATGTGAACTTAGTACAGCGCCTAATCTTTAAAATATCTAATTTACAATATTAGACAACACATAACAACATATATAACGATAAGAGTACAAAAACAAAGACCATGAAATTACAACCAAAAAAAAAAATGCTGACAATAATTAAGGAAGTAAGCAATATTAAGTCTTTAAGTCTGTTCTTGTAGTCAAAATAGGTGAGTTTTAAGAGCACTCTTGAATCAGATCACAGTGTCCTAGTTTCTAAGATCTATGGGCAATTTCTTCCACGTAGCTCTACCTTGGTAAGCAAATGAATGTTGTCCGTTAGTCCGAGTTTCTTCTGACTATTGCCACCCCATTTCTGATATTTGGACATTTATGTTGGAGTGTAGAGTCCGAGTCCATTGCCTATCGAAAAGTTGGAATTCGCCGACACGATTTGGTGTCGGCATAATGTAGCTGCTTAATAGCCTGCTGGGATATTTTTGTAGTCATGTGACTAGGAATGCAAATGACGAGATCCAGGTCAAATTTCATCAACGCTGTAGTTTCGTCTCGTCTGTCAGCGGATTAGAAATATACAGTAATGAATGCTATGCTCGCAATTTATGAGAAAATAAATTATATTCCTATCTATTTAATGCAGGTATATTTCTATGAAAGGTCGTTCAAGTTTGTTAGGCCGGCTAGTAATCATCTACCGTATGCCGACGCCAAATGATGTCGGCGAATTCCAACTTTTCGATAGCAATGGACTTTGAACCTACACCCCAACATGAATGTCTAAATATAAAAAATAGCGTGGCAAGGGTCAGAGGAAACTCGGGCTAGTTGTCCGTATGACTACGTTTTAGCAGTGGAGACAATGAGAATGCGAGTGTCGGCAGAGGAGGGTAAGTTTCTACCCATATCCACATGGATGAAGACATATAGGTTAGATAGGTATATTGGACTGGAGACGGTCAACGAAATGTAGCACAGTGAACAAATTTTGTTTTTGATTCTCGACCAAACGGTGCTAAGTATCCCCCACTTTGTTGGGGGGGGGGGCGGGTTTTAGTGGAATTTGGTTATCGTTATCTAGAGGGTGATCGCCTTCGGTGTTGTTGCCCGGATCGAGTAAATATCAATATAAAGTGTGAAACTTATAGGTGGGATAGATAGAGATCTGAGCAGATACATAAAACAGAATGACACGAGCCTCCGTACATGGAAAAAATAACAATTTAATCAATTACATAAACAATGGTCATAATGCATTACATTAGGAAGATACACTTCTTTTTGAAATAAATCATTCACCGAATTTCAAACACAAATATACTTATATAAATAGCCGATCTGTTTTAAATGATAGAATTAGTTCATCATAGAATCGAGTGAACAATCAAAGTCATTGCCCTGGTACAACTTCATAACCTGATTATTTCCGGTTCATTCCATATTCGCTGTGACTATTCTCTAACGTTTCTGGGACTGTTCGTCTTGGTCCTTTCCACTTTTCCCTTCTCCAAAGTCTCTATTGTCTCACCTCTTTCGGCCCTTGAACGTTGTGTGGGTAGGTGGATATGTAAGTACGCGATACGTAGATACTTCGATAAGTCGGTACGTGGGTACGTCCCGTAGAGCTATTTCACCTTCCAAAAATAAACAAAGAAGCAACCTAAATCTTCTGTCAGATATCCTGCTGGGAATAGATCATTACTCCCCCTCTCGTTATGTCAGATATAGTTCTATCGGAATTCAAACAGATACCAAAGGCTATCTGGTCAAGCTAAACATGGCAGACCATAAACAAACCTAGTTTCATAAGATTAATGTACTTCCCAACGGCTGTTTCACCCTGACTCACATTAACATTCCCCGAGACATCAGTTCTGGTCTCGTCTCAATTACACAAATGAATGAATGAAATTCATTACATGGCTTAACTACGTTATTTCTAGCGAATACACACATTCAAGTCTCTAGCATATATGAAATCTCACTTTATGGTTTAACAACGTTAATTTCAGTCAATACGCACTCAAGTCTTTATCATACGTGAAATCATCTAAGGTCGGTGAATTCACACGGATTCTCGTAACTCATATCAACTAAAGTAAAGCATGAAATTCTTAGATACATATTTTCCTATAACAATCAAGACGACACATTCAAACAATTCGTCAAACTTATATAAAGAATATCATTGTACGGATTCAGATAGATGAACTCACACAGTTGTATTCATATCAAGAAAAATTGATCTACGAATTAAACAAATAGACTGACTGATGCAAATATAAGCAAATAAATCAAACAAATCGTTATATTGATATCAACGAATTACATGAGACTGGCGCAAAATACCTTGTGTTTTCAAGCTTCGCTCGCTTCTACCGCCAAAATCGTGTCCGTTGACTTTCCAGACATCTGATCCCTTGGATAATTATTTACGAGTGAATTTCTTCTAAATTCAAACTCGGAGTCTCCTACCTTTGTTTTCTCTTGCAGAAAAGTGTAGACTGACTAAACTTTTGTGATGGGACATACTAAAACCAAGGATTTCGTGTGGGAATCACGCCCCTTATCTAACGTAACCACTCCGGATTAAATATATTTCCCGCCTTTAATAACTAGGCACCAAATTTGTAGTCTGCGTGACCTCTAGATTTCCAAATAACTAATTCTGGAAAATCTCAAATCTGACAATTCCGATACAAAATCGAAAGTTAACCCTACCTTCCAGTCTGTCTGACTTGTTAAATAAAAGAATGTTTAATTAAGAATCGTTCTCTCGCATGACACAGACATTACAAATCCGTGCATTATGGTGATTTAAACATGCGCCGGTCCCCGTAAATCTAATTAATCGTTCACCTGCCCAAATTAATGTGCTCTTCATAGATCGACAGAAATTTGCACCCTCACATACTTCAAGTATTGGGCTAAACCACTTCAATTAGATACACAAATTAGTTTTGTGATTTTTTTAAAAATTATTTTTTGTTTTTAAACATTATAAATATTATAATGATTGGTATATATAATATTCTTAGCATTTCATGTACTGGGCTAAACCAGCTCAATTAGATGCATGAATGATTCTCGGGAGTTTTGGGGGAAATTTTTTAATACATTTTCCTTAAACATTATGTATATATATATATATATATATATATATATATATATATATATATATATATATATATATATATATATAAGAGAAGAAATTAGAAAAGGAGTGGAAAAAACTATTACTAAATTAAAGAAAAATAACCAGGAAATAGAAGGAAAAGAACCCATACTGGAATACATAAGAGAATTTTATAGATTAATAATAATAATAATAATAATAATAATAATAATAATAAGGACTTTGTATAGCGCCTAATCTTTAGAAACTCTAAGCGCTTTACAACATCTGACAACACTTTAAAAAAAAACATATTGTAACGGGGGACTTTAAACATTAAAGCCTCCTTAATTGATTTGGCGTTCGTTAACTAGGGAATGACCTCCCACGGTGTTGTTGCCCAGTGTGGACGGATAGATGGAACGTTAACAGATAGCTGAGCAAGGTTACTGAAAGAAATAACAACTACGAGCCCCCTTTTCCAATAAACAAAAATAAATTTAATCAGTTAGTACATAACCAAAATTTCACTTTCAACGAATACAACAGATTTACTAAAATAAATGTAATCAATTAATGCATAACCAAAATTTCACTTTCAATTAATACATGACCAAAATTTCTCTTTCAATCCAACGGATTTACATTGATAGAATTTAGTCGCAGTGTTCAATTTACATCATATTACGAGTAGTGAATTTTGAGTTAAATTCCACGCTTGACTGCATCACCTGGCGTCTGTCTCCACTCGTCTTGTTTCCACGTCTAATGCGTGCGCTTTGGTCCTCTTTCTGACCCCTGTTTATTCCGACCTCTCTTAGATGCGGATTTCCCCTTGACTCATCGGGTTTTCCTTTTCCTTATCTTGGAATATAAAGCTGCTTCCTTAAATACGAGAGTATTACGAGAGCTAGTTATGTTTCAACAATTATTTGCATATATATATATATATATATATATATATATATATATATATATATATATATATATATATATATATATAAACTCTCATTGTTCGTATTCAGATTAGCGATTCACTCTGCATAAATTCGGACATAATGTGATCTTATATATAAACTCTCTTTGTTCGTATTCAGATTAGCGATTCACACTGCATAAATTCTGACATAATGTGATCTTAACAAATAACGGTCCTGACAAATTCCTGTATTTCGGTAAGATACACGCTATATTTGTACAAATGACCTTAGCTTGAAGTTCATTGCACTCGCCGCATAGCAATTGATTAGGAATTACCACGTGTTCTCTACAGACACATGCGGCCGTATATACCAGCATACATTACTACACGTCTTATTTACATTTGACTAATCAATTCTGTCCAATAAGATAAATGTTCAATTACTTATGGCATAATATTCACTAAATCTAGCTACAGTAACCAATAACCTGCAAGATCATTTAAGCATTGCGAAATCATATATAAATATACAATTGTCATTAACTCACGACAACAATATCATCCTACACAGGAAATCAATTTATGTAACCATAAAAAATATGACACATCTGCATATTAGGGTTAAGTCATAAATCTCTATGAAATACTGCATATTTGAACATTCTTTGGGTTACATCATAAATCCCTATGAAAATACTGCACATTGAATATCTGATTACATGCAATCCGTCAGTTCTATCAATGAACTAACTGTAAAATTAAATAAATAAATTGCATACAACTCTCACCAACAGCATCCTATGAACTTGAATAATCGAGACATAGCATGAATCATAAGCATGTCAAACACATTTGCATAAAACAAACAAATGAAAATAGAATATTATATTGAAACTAAAATTGCGTACCTTAATGCTGTTCTTTCTTTCTTCCCACACAATCGTGTGTCAAATCTCTATAGCCTGTCGTTTTTTTTTTCCAAGACAGCTATCTGACCTTTCTTCGTTAACGAGGGAAACACAATTCTATTGTTCCTACGGAGTTAGACCTTTCGTCTTCTCACAAGGCAAGAGTCGAACTGAAGAATTCTGAGCAAGTTGGTACCCTAAATTCTAGTCTCCCAAAGTGTACACCTTAATTCTTTACTGACCAATCAGAAGTAACTGTTCCTAAAATTCTGCCCAAATAATCACGTCTTTCATCAGATTTCACCAGCCTAAAATATGCTGCAATTAGCTTTCCTTTGAAGATCAATTATTTGACATAAAGTCCTCTTCCGACTGATACGGTTGTAACTCTATGTACGCTGTGTCACTATACCATTACGATGACTCAGTCATGTTTTCTGAAGCTTAACATAGACCCTTTTATGTTTCAGAGATGGAATAAGAGAAATATCAGTGAACTTTCTCAAGACCTTTGGCTTGACTAAGCTAACTTCAATGCACAATTTATTCACATTAAGTTTCAATAAGTCTTCAAAATTCGCCACATTACATGCTGCTTGTTACATGTCTTCCATGACTTCACATCGTAGATGCAACTCTCTACGCCCTAGATGGTAGTCCAAACTTCAGCTGGGCAGCTAGATTTGTTTGTTAGAGTATCATCATCGTACAAGTGGTGAGACACCGGATGCTGCACTATGACACTAGAGAGCAGCTGAGTGGTAAGAATAAAGAGAACGGGGCCGAAAACAGAGCCTTGTGGAACACCAAAACAGATTAACTGAGGTGGAATGTTTTCCATTTGCGGACAGTTTGTATCCTGTTGACTAACTTGGATTTGAATCATAGTAAGGCTGTACCGTGAATACCAAATACATGTTCGAGACGGTGAAGTAATACATCATGGTCTCTTGTGTCAAATGCCGCAGACAAGTCAAAGAGGGTGAGGACTGTACTGTAATCTTTCCACAATCCAAGGCCGAGAGAAGGTCATTAGCTATTATCAGAAGGGCAGTTTCAGTACTATGCAGACTGTACATTGCTAAAAAGGTTACTTGAATTCAGACGAGATACAAGTTGGGATTGAGTAACTTTTTCTAAGATTTCTTTTTAAAAGAATGAGAGGTAAGAAACAGGTCGGCAATTCTTTTAAGTCGTTTCGGTCAAGTGTCGGTTTCTTCAACAGAGGCTTACTTAACAATGGCTGTTTTGAAAACTTATGTGAATTCCCCGGATGGGATAGAAGTACTGATAACATCGGTTAGTGAAGACAATATTTAATCTAAGCAATCACGTAGCAATGATGTCGAAATCGAATCCAGTACACATGACTTTGGAACGCTCTTCGTCACAACTGTATGTAACAAATCCATAAGACAGGTTCAAAATACTGTTAAAAACTGCTGTGGGTATTCTGTATCATAACTGAACGGTGATGATGAGTCAGTTGAAATTGTTTTGTCAAGCTTATCTCTAACAGACAGAACGTTGTCACAGAAGAAATTTGTAACAGGTCTGGATGGTCGACCGGAAACAAGGTCGTTGGAATTTGTGTACATTTATTCCTTGATATTAGCTTGTTCGTAATCGCTAAGAGCTCTTTGCAGCGGAAACTTTCAGTGATCATAGTGCAGTAGTAGGTTGATTCTGCTGCATGGACTATATTTGCAACATTCTTCTTTTTAGCTTCATAGATCTGCTTATGTATAGTGAGACTGGTGGAAAGCCATATCCTCTCAACCTTACGGCGTTCTCTTTTAGCAGTGCGAAGCTGTTTAATATCACCACAATACGAGGTAGAACACTTTTGAATTGATACTCTGCGCATGGTTGCTGGGGCATATTTGTCATGCTATAAACACAATGAATCGTCAAGTTGTACTGCTGTAGGAGGTAACAAAAACGAAGTTTTTAGGTTTGCTTGGATGTCATGCATTAGTTGGGTTTTATTTATCATACGAAGATTTCTCCTTGTAGCAAACAGAGACGGAGGGTTAGGGTCTGATACGTTGACATGGCATATGACACAGAGGTAATATGATGCAAGTTCATGGGACATCAATGAAGACTATAGAATATTATCATCAGGTCTACGAAGAACTCAGTCTAAAATGTGAACATGTATAATTATGGGTATGCTGGATGACTCACTGTTTGAGGTTGAAAATATGAATAGAATCTAAGAACAGCCGCAGTGAAAGTTGGAATCTCAAAAATTAGTCAGGTTGCCACCTACTGAATTTCCATACTACAGGAAGTTAGGAAACTGCTCCAAAATGGTGCGATTCAGTCACCTTGTTCTTGTTTTTTTCGACTAAGAGGTTAAACATTTACTTAAAGATTTCTTTAATAGAATGTAAAAGAGTACAGATTTTATGACGAAAACAAATCAAGATTTGCAGGAATTTGTCAATGACACTGAACCGTAGCTAAAGAAAATTGTCATTCGGAAAATCCGGCAATTTGATTCAGTTAAAGTTTAGCTGGACAATGACTCTAGGACGCACGAAGATACCACACAGGAGAGAGAGAGAAATTTTAGTACATATAATTTTACTTACAGCAAGACTTATGAATATAATGAATAGAGATAACATAGATAATGCCATTTAACAAATGTATTTAAAGTTTACATACCAGATTTGCCGACGAAATAATCTAAAGTACAAGGAATATATTTGGCAGAATAATAGACATCAGCCTCTGATAGGAAGTTCATATATATATATATATATATATATATATATATATATATATATATATATATATATATATATATATATATATATATATATTCCTGAAATTAGGTCAAACACAAAATTGACTGCATTAATGTAAAAAATAGGGCTGACAGTTTACTTTTTGACTGTTTGTAAGATACAGTCATTCTTTGACAGGTGTTTTGTAACATTTCTCTGCATGTTGGCAAATGGGAATTAATATATCTCTCTAAATGTGTATGAAATAGTTGAAGACATTCACAGGGTATTTGGTGTGATGGAAAACAGAAGATAGCCATGTTGAGTCCTTTCTATGGAACTGTGTTTGAGTTGACCTCGTTGCTAGAAAAACAGAATTAAGTTGGTATTACACATGTGTTATAATAGGCATCATCACAAATAATAAACAATGATGAAAGAAATATAACAGTAAGGAAGCTTGGATATTTTCAATAAGAACGAAAGCCAACATATAACAAAAGACTGTTAAAAAGTGTATACAAACCAATGGACATATTGCTTAAGAGGAATCAACTGTTAAAGTCAGAAACCTTCGCATGTTGGTTATGTCGATTTGAAGGTATACCAGATAAAGCAGACGAAGCACGCGTACCAACATCATCGCCATCTCCGATTTTATCGTTATCCTTCAGGACGACGACTAGACTTGCATCAAAGGTTCAGTGACGAAAAGCAAATTCAGTTTGTTTTTTTTTTGTTTGCACCTCAAGTCGAGTCGACATGTTCCAGGCCAATAGTTTACAAGTGTGCTATTGCATTCATGTGTTTTATAGTCGGTAGAGTAGGATAGCTAGAAGACAGTACAGCAAGCTGAAAAATATAAACATATGGTAAAACGAATTACATTTTTACTCAACAAGCAGATGCTACGTGCAACCCCCATCCACCGCAAAAAAGCAAACAAAAAAAAAACAACAAAAAAACAACCCCAAAACAAAATAACTATGGTATTCACTGATGAAGATAGACATTTTAACTCAATAAGCGCATGTTATGTATCTGACAGAAAAATATTTTAAAACAAAGTTCGAGACCATGATCGTTTAGCAGGCAAGTGCAGATGCCCTGCTTATAGTGATACCCAAAACATATGCACTATTCATTCAGTGACAGTACTGTAAATTTAAGATGCCCACTATTTATTCAGTGACTGTACTTTAAATGTATGATAGTCACTATTCTTTCAGTAACTACTATAAATTTAATATGTACACTATTTATTCAGTGACTGTAATTTAAAATTTAAGATGCAGATTATGCATTCAGTGACTGTAATTTAAATTTAATATGGTTATTATATATTTCACTATTCATTTAGTGACTGTAATTTAAACCTAGGCCCAACATAAATCCCCCTATTCATTTAGTGACTGTAATTTAAACCTAGGCCCAACATAAATCCCCCTATTCATTTAGTGACTGTAATTTAAATATAATATGCCCAACATGTATAACATTTTCCATTCAATACTTGTCCGGTTATGTCATTCATCTATTCGTCAAACCCTACGTGAAATATGATATGGCTAATGATCTGAAAATCGTACCAAATAAAGAGGAGAAATCTATTTAATTCAGGCAAAGATGTAATATTCGACAGGTTCATAACATGGGATTGCTTGGAACGAGCAATAATTAACTGTGTCTAAGAGACAACGACGGCAAGGAAATAGCATCTAAAAGGACCGTTCGATTCTCGTCAGAGGTGAAACCACTCCAAGAAAGGTTTAATTTAAGTCTGAGTGATTCAAACATTTTCGATTATGACTACCGGTTTGAAGATGTGATTCTTACGTCAAGAAAGAAGGATACATACAGTGATGCCATGTGACATTTTAGTGTAGGAATACTTGCATGAAACGCTACATGACTTGGTACATTATTAAAGCACACAAGGACTAGCTCACGATACCGGTATATAAGAGATATGTAGAAATTGAACTCTTGAGAGATTATGACATGTTCTTGTTGATTGAGAGTAAAATAAGAGGTGGAAGTTGCATGATTACACATAGACATGCTGAATAAAATTTTGCATACTACTCAGACTTCGGTGGCAAGATAAAAACAATAATGAAGAGTACGATGGCTCAGTGCTCAAGTCATTCATTGTGTGACTTTGCATTAAAAAAAAACTGTATGGCTGGGCTATAAGCAAATAAATGCCAGTAAAAGACTACAAGGTCTTGAGATGGGCAAATGATGAACAAATTGGCTAGAAACGAAGAAGAAAATCTGAGTGGATTTTAAAAGTGGGTTTGCAATACATATACACCACCACTTCAAGGATTCTGCCCTTGCTCAAGAGACATAAATACAAGGCGAAACTCCGCTCCCCCCTCCAGAAAAAAAAAAATTATAAATTATTCCAAGGGTAGCAGACAAAATTTTTTAAAGTTAGTTGTTACTTTGCAAAAAAAACCAAAACAAAACAAAGATATGTACGGGATACATCGCAGATAATTGAAACCTTACCTGTAAATGTGGCTGAATCAGAAGAACGATGCGCCGATAAATCTTGTTTGTACAGAAATCTGGCTACATAGCTATACTGTACTGATAATAATAATAATAATAATAATAATAATTGATTCAATAATTTTAGGCCACCGGTCCATATTGCAAAATACAAGTAAAGGTAGTTTGCACCATGGTATACAGAAATTAAATATTATGTTCAACATGAGTATACATACATAATTTCCTATAATCAGTGCAAAATTATAAAGGTGTTAGTACCTCTAGGTATATTATTCACCATTCGTTTGAGTTTTCAAGGATTGTCTAAGACGAAAAGCCAATTGATATAATAAGAAGCATTTCTTATAATTAATTTATTACTATGTATAACGAGGGTTACAAATTATCCTACTGATGGATAGAGATAATAAACTTAAAACATTTCTTTCTGAAACGGTCCTAAGCTGCAGAAACACAAACAAAATGGAATTCATCTTCTGCCAAATAAACATATTTTTTTTTCCGGCACAATTCACAGTATCTATTATTTCTCCCAATCCCGACATGCCTACCTATCTCTGTTTTCAGCATATACGCTGATCATCTAAATTTAGCCAGTAACTTTCTAAAAATATTATAGTCCACATGATTCTAATTCAGTTTTATATATGTTATAATACACACATTTTATCTGAATTCTTAATATAACTTTGCCAGTCTTGGAACGTTGAATCCTTAATTCTTTGCGAAAATAGCGAGAAAAATTGTTTTCGTCTCCGACATCTTGATTTAGCCAGACATACCCAAAATAGAAGCGAAATAACATGTCTTTAACTTTGGTAGTCCAGTTGATAAACATGATTTCATCTAATCTTTTCAACATCAAATATCATAGGTGTGGAAAGCGAGTTGAAGGCATTGTTACAACTTTCAGCCAGTATTTAATACATCGTGATAAATACGAGTTACAAAGAGGGAATCTTCCGGACTCCCCTAACACAATCGCTTTCATGGTAGTTTCCCAAATTTCTGACCCATAGCAAGCAATTGGTTTTATCAAAGAATCAACAGTTTTAAAACCCTGCAAGCTCTTCGTCTGTCAGACCGTTGTATTCCGCCCACGTGTGTTTATATATATATATATATATATATATATATATATATATATATATATATATATATATATATATGGAGAGATAAATTCATGTTGAGAATAATGCGTTTCTCGTTTTAAAAGATGCTAAAACTGTCGAGGGCTCATCTTCGCTTGCGTTAATTTATTCGTATGGGACTCTCTAGTGTTTGAGTTAATTTTTTCATATGGGACTCTCTAGTGTATCTTTTCGTGAGTGCGATTACTGATTTAAACGCTGATTTATACGCTCTGTATAACTTAAGGTCATTTTCATTATCTGAGAATCTAAAGTGTCCTAAATATTAGTTTTTATTATATTTTGCCTTATCGCATTCTTTGTCCTACCAAGGTGATTGTATTTTTTACACATTAGGTGTCTTGCCGATTGTCTGAAAAACTGATATTCTATTCTGAGATAATTCAGCTAATATTCTCAGGGAAAAGTCAATATCAGTTTAAAGTTTCAGAAAAGATCATTTTTGTGTCTTCATATGTCGCACTAAACATTCTTACAAGTGCTTGCATATTGTCTTCAGTAAGACGAGAATATTTCCATATAGTAAGGGTACAAGTATCGATATTGATTTTCTCTGCATCACAATGCGTTTGATAATCATTAACATTCACTGTTCTGGAAATGTTACCATCGTTTCTCACTTACTGAACAATATATATATATATATATATATATATATATATATATATATATATATATATATATATATATATATATATATATATATATATATGAAAATGTACAGAGTCATCTCGAAAGCTGGTGATATAACTAAATAACTCCGAAGAACATATCCTATAATTAACTCCACTGCAACCATTATGAGATATAGATGTGAACTATCACCGAAGAGTCTTATGAAATATCTGCATCAGTCTATTAGGGATAACCCAAAATTGTAATACATTTTATCGTCTTTTGTCTGCCTCTGCAATGACGAATTACCTGCACCATAATCAATATTGCATCCATACACAAAGTCAAGTGTATCATCAGGGATACAATCTTAGAAATTATTAATTTTAGCATTAAAATCTCCTGATAAGAAAAGATAACAATCTCAATATTGACTTTTGATCGTAAACAACTTCTCGTTTAATAACTCAATGTATGTATGTATGTATGTATGTATGTATGTATGTATGTATGTATGTATGTTTTTTATTTACTATTTTACTATTTACGTCAACGCAGAGAAACTTACTTTGAATTATTAATACGGTTTATTTCATAATGTCTTTTGCTTTCAGTATCTTGTGGTAACCCCCCAGCTACACCTGGTCTCCAATTGCTCGATTTTACAAGTGGAACTGAGGAGGGGGATACCCGCTACTACATATGTGCAAACCGTGACCAAACATTTTCTTCGGCATCTCCCGCCAGTTCCGCGTGCTCTAGTGTCACATGCCAGAGCAACGGAATGTGGACAAGTTTAAGCTTCACTTGCAATAGTAAGTTTTAACATTGACATAAGAATGATATTGGATCCCTGTGAAAGGACAGTACAGTAAATAGACACAAATATATGTACAGTAAACGGTCTGTTATGCGAACACCACGTCTTCTAGCTTTTTATCACAGGGACCAATGGAATGTTCCCAGGATACAACATTTCATGTCTATACCGTAAGTTACCGTAAACTTAAAGGATGACCATGTTCTTGGACAAAACCAGCGTTACCTCAAGAGTCTGGATAAACCAATGTTCTACTGTATGTACACAAGTTAATTAGGTTACACCTGCTAAGTTTTTAGATAGTTTTCACTTTCGTGGGTGAGGTGCGTGCAAAGGGAAGAGGGGGGGGGGTTCGCACAGTCATGAGTTATTTAATATTTATATTTGATTAAAAGTTATAATTAATTGCATATAGTGGCAACAATAATAGTATTAAAAAAATGTCAGCACAAACCAGCTTTTTTAGCATGCTGTGTTTTTTCGTAGCAGTGATATTGTCAATGCCAGTGTACTTTATAGTTCTATTTTATTTTTAAGATAATTTATTTAAATTTGCCGGATTTTTTGTAATCTTTATTTTCAGAGTCGGTGTTCCAAACTGCTTTTAATCATAATGCCACAATTATTTCCCTGGGTTTTGTGGGGGTAGTTTTTCGAGGAAGACGGTATTTATACTCAATAGCAAACACGATCTCCTTCAATCAGACCTCTCGCCGCGCCCGGTGAGATCTTCGTCTATAGTAGGCATGGACTCTATAATGTAACACTAACATGCCCATTGATAACAAAATGCTCGTGCCACCGGTTACTGGGAAATTGTTGGCTCTGGCGGAAACAAAGGAATTATATCCAATTATTCAATGCGCCCTATTTATGTTGTCGCAGGGGTATTGTTATTGTTATTGTAGGGTTTAACGCTATTTTTCAGCACAAAATAGGCTATACATTGCGGCCAGTTATAAATGGTGGAGGAAGAACCCGGGAAAACCCCGGAAACAACCACCGACTCACGAGAAGCTACTGGCAAGCTTTCTCACATACCCACATTGGCCGACGCGGAGGTTTTGAGCAATGCCTCTGCATGATTACTAAGGGTTAGATTTTCGGTAAAAGAATACTGTCTTGCAGCTAGTAGCGTACTGACGGCCCGGGGGGGGGGGGCGGTTATCCCTGGCGCCAGAGGTCTTGGGCCAAAAACTCTTTGGGCTTTCATCGTCCCCCGGGGCGCCATTTACTCTTATACGTCACTGCTTGCATTTATATCTGCCAATCCGTCTATAACAAATGGAGGCAACCACTTTGTCCACAGATATGTCCGATGATGATGTTCCAGTTGAGATAGTCTTGCATTTCCTTAATAACAGTGCCATTTATTTAAAAAATGGACTTGTATTACACTGGTTTTACCCATTTGGGGCTTTACATTTGTTTGTCTTTTTTTGGGGGGGGGGGCGTACCTTAACGGCACTATATAGTCAGGGTTGTACTGATGTTCCCCGAAGCCCTATGCATTAATATACATTTATATACCATTTGAGTGCCAGTCCAGATCAACCTATTGATACAATGTGTTTGTTATTGATTATTTTTGCTCTCCTATTCCTCAGTTAGGCAAAGAGCAAGTGGTGGCAGCACTAACAATAAGTAAGTAAAAGCCAGAGAGATAGTCCAGCTTGATAATGTATAGCTTTTCAATAACCTTGTTTATAATTTCTTGCTCCCAATCTGCTTCCGCATTAGTAGACTTTACAATAATAAGGTTTACCTTGTTATAACATTTCTTTAAGTATTAAATTAGCATTTGAAAATGCATATTTGAGGTACTGTATTAGAGTTAGCCATTAAAAAAGTCTTTTAATTAAACGTTATATTATGAATGCTACCATCCTGACAGCATATATAAAAAGAAGTACAGAGACTCTACAAACGTTCCTCCGTAACAGCCACGGGTATTCCCTCGTGTATCAATGGGTCTGGAAAGGGCACCCAGATCGTTCAGGTAAAAGAGGGCAAAAGAAAGCTAATACTGTAACATCTTTCGTCATTTGGCAACATGATGTCACTTTTACGGCAGGCAATTCTATTACAGTTGCCACAACTGCTGCTGTAACAACATGTATATTTTCTACCGCTACTTCTAATGTCACAACTATTTCTGCTATTACGTCTTGTAATACTACTAGCAGCAGGCAGGGTGAACCCTACAACTTTTTTGCTCGAATCCGTGAACAAAAACATAAGGTTCCTACGAAGGCTGAAAAAACAATGTCAATAACTCTAAACCAAAGCCTCTAACCGAGATTATTTCCATATAGTTAAAAACGAATAATAAATCGTTTGAGTTAGTTATTTTTGTTATTTTATTTTTGACTTTTTGTTTTTATTTTATAGTGCGTTTAGTTTACTCGCCGGGTCAATTAATTTTTGTCGTTCACCCTGCCTGCTATTATAAATTAAACAGCCAGTATAAATATTATTAATAAATGAATATTGGAGAACCATATTCAGCTAGATTAGCTCGAGAGCGATTAGAGGCAATTAAAAAATATTTACCTGTTCGTGATTCTGTTAAGCAACAACTACAATCACGTCAGGAATCTCAATTTGAATTTGAAGAGGATACAAAACAATTATTTAAACCGATTGTCGAACCAACAAAGAAAATTGTTACAGCAACTGAGGCAACACAACGAGCTCTTGAAACATTACCTGCTGATATTGCTGGTCGTATTCAAGCGGCTCAACCTGGGGCTCAACGACAACCACAACCACAACCACCAAAAACCAGAACTAAGATAATAGATAAATTTACGCCTGAAGGTATTGCTGCTATCAAGGACGAAGACCAATTACTTGATATTGCCGCGTTTGGATATTATGAAAGACAAAAATATGTAAAAACAGAACATGTTAAATATCTAAAACGTGCTGATTGGATCAAGGATGTATATCGCATCGCTACTGATATTCCGGAAATCAGATCTGAAGAAGATATTAGAAATTTTAATAGATTTGATGATATCGTACACAAATATATAGAAGAAAAAGCTAAACAAGGTAAACGAACATTACCATCACCACAACGATCACCACAACAATTACAACAGTTATCATCATCACCACAACGATCACCACAACAATTACAATTTGAATCCCCACAATCCCCACAATTACAACTAATGGAACAAATAAAACAAAAAAAAAACTAGAGCAAGATAAACATTTAGAAAGAATGATGAAACAATTGCAATCGCCACGACAATCAGTTAGAACAACAGAGGAAGAAGAATCACGAGGGGAATCTGAAATTAAAACTGCAGGTGGGTGTACTAATCAGGGAAGTGGCCTTGTTACCTGTCCTAATAACGTCCTTGCCGATGTTGATCGATTAGAAATACTGATCGGAGGAAAACGAGCTGGTAATAACTCTCCAGAAATAATTAATGAAGCAGCTGATATTTGCAAACGATTATTTACAGGCGGTATCATGGATATTGATGTGTATCGGTCTCTCATTAATGAAATTATTACAGTGACTGAGTACGTAATTAAATACAACTACTATAATAAAATGATCGTACATAGTACTCAACGTGGACCGACTATGGTCAGGGTAATAAATTCACGATTACCAGTATACAAAACAACCTACGGAGATGGACTAGGTGATGTTGTTCAGGGTCTATTTAGAAGGATAGCCCCAAAAGCAATACCGATTGCAAAGCAACTGGTAATGAAAGCTATTGATGTTGTTCGTGAAAAAGGTATTGGTGCTGTTGGTGATGTTGCTGGTAAAGCATTCTCAGCGATCAAAGATAGACTAGCACGATTAATACGACGAAAACCTCAACCAGTAAAAATACCTAGCACTGAAGTAATGCCTGCAAATGTCAGTAAAATAATAAACCAAGCTGCGAATCAAAAACTAACAGAGTTGGCTAGTGTACCAATGTTAGAAAAAGAAAAAAATATAACCGCTAGTCTGATAGCAGGAAGTGGTCTTCGTTTTAGACGATAGTAAATATAATAAAGATGTTCAAGCGCATATCTGATCCCGCATTCGACATGGACGCACCAGTACTCAAAGATGAGTCTGTGTGTGATTATCAATATTATTCTTATGACGCTCAAATTCCAGATCAGCGTGGACGAATTGAACTGCAAGTTCAGGATACAAGTAGGTATTTCTTACCCGCTGAAGCATTTATTGAAGTAGAAGGTGAAATTTTAAATATCGCTAACCAGTAGCATATGGAGACAATGATAGTATCGGTTTGGTTTTGTTAATAATGGCATCATGGCGTTGTTTGATAGTGCTACGTACATGATTGACGGAAAAAATATTGAATCAATTCAGAAAGTCGTCGATGTTGCCACAACGATATTGGGTCTAGCACGATACAGCGATGATTATTCAAGATCTGCTGGTCCATCAATGATGTTTGTCAAGGATATTTCTGACCATCCTGATCATAGAAATCAGATTATTCGACAGCCCAATAATCGAGCTGCTCCTCCTGTTCCTGCTGATGTTATTGAAGATTTATGTTTTCCAAATCCCGATTTTAATTTAGGATTTGCAGCACGTCGATTAATGTTGAAAGGTAATAGAAGATTATTTTCATGTTCAATTCCACTTTCACATATATTTGGATTTTGTAGAAATGTCGGAAAGGTTATTTTTGGAGCCAAACATACACTTGTACTAGTATGAAAAGCCACGGACGATGATGCATTATGGAGACCCATTGGTGATCCTGGTAAAGTAGCATTAACCAAGCTTTCATTATGGATGTCAGTGATCACTCCATCAATATCTGAAGAAAATCGTCTACTCTCTTTTATGAATCAAGGTGGTAAATCAGCGTTGTCATGGCTGACAATGGCCACAGATGCTATCCAGAGTAATATTGATGGTTTATTCACGTGGCAGATAGCTTCCCAGCAGGGTGTTTCTGCACTACGGCATATATTTATTGCATTACAAAATACTGCACGATTAAACAATCAACTACGTAGTATGACGATATTTGATAAAATCGGTGTTTCTGAGGTTTCGTTAAGAATAAATGGACATCAAGAACCATCCAAAGATAT
This sequence comes from Megalonaias nervosa, assembly GCA_016617855.1. Lineage (NCBI taxonomy): Eukaryota > Metazoa > Mollusca > Bivalvia > Unionida > Unionidae > Megalonaias > Megalonaias nervosa. The sequence goes on along the minus strand of JAECUM010094170.1, from coordinate 2,852 downwards.
TTTATTGAATTTTGATCAAAATCATGTAGCACTTGCATATCATCGATTAATGACGTTCATGGGACATGATCAAAATGTTGATACTGGTTTACAAATATCACAGCTGAATTTTACAACATTATATCCGATCTATTACTTTTCTCTGGAACATTTGGATTTATACAGACAGTCAGTAGTTGATATACACTTTCGAGCTCGCGTTCTGAAGCCAGTAGCAGCGGTAGGACCACCAGCAATAGAAGGTATTGATAATTACAGGGCAATTGCTGTTATACTTAGCGATAAATCGATGATACTTGAAGTTGTTGGTGGACGAATGAGAGTTGTTGATGCTCCAGTCGAAAATATGTAACACGTAATTAGATCGCTCATAATATTATAATGTCATATAATCACGTTAATGTCAGTCTGACTCCTGGTCAGATTAAAAGGCTACAATCAGCATCAAAAGATAACTGTGGAATAAAAATATCGCTAAAGAAAGAACAGATGAGCGGTTCAAATAAATTATCTCTTACAGAACGTCAGCTCAGGCATTTCAATGAAGCCAAAAAATCAAATAAAGGTATAAAACTTAATCTTTCTGCAGGTGCCATTAAAGACATCGCTAAGACGGGTGGTATATTTCCTCTTCTCGCAGCTATACTAGCATTAATAGCCGCTACAACCCCAGCATTAGGCGCTGTTGGAACCGCAGCTGGAATGGCATTAAAGAAAGCAACGGGTCAGGGAATCATGCACGCAGAAAGCTCAAAAAAAAGATCACAGGCAAAACAACACGGAAGACGTCTAAGAGCACCAAACTTGCCACAGCTGGGCTGTCTAAGATAATCAGGCCCAGCATACGGTCGCGGTCTCAGATTACCAGGGACTCCACATTCATGGTACGGAAAAGGCCTAAGATTACCAGGGACAGTTTACTAATATTTCCTATGTCCAATTTTGATTTACTCGATGCTGCTAAAAAATTAAAATAAAAAATTTCAGGTGTTTTTATGCGCGATCAATTACCAAAAAAAACAAATAATATTGAAACTGGTATTATTAATCTCGATAAAAACTCTGGTCCGGGCACACACTGGGTTGGATATGTAATTGATCCACGTGGAATTATTTATTTTGATTCATATTTACTAGCTCCACCAAAAGAATTCTTAAAGTATGTTAGCTGCGATCAAAGTATTCCAATCTGGTATTCAACGTTACCAACACAAACATTAACGGATCCACCAATATGTGGTCGAGAAGTACTTAACGTACTTGATGCTGTATCAAAATCAACAGTTGTTGTTGTTGTTGTTGTTGTTGTGGGGCTTAACGCCATTTTTCAGCACACGATAGGCTATACGTGGCGGCCAGTATTAATGGTGGAGGAAGAAACCGGGAAATACCGGAAAGAACCACCGACCCACGAGAAGCTACTTGCAAGCTTTCTCACATATCCGCATTCGCCGAATCCTAGACTCGAACCCACGCAGACAGAGGTGAGACGGCAGTGATCCGTAACGGAGAGCGCTTTAGACCACTCGGCCACTCGGGGCCCCAAAATCAACAGAACCACCTCACAAAGTTGTGCATGAATATACTACATTGTCACATTTAAACAGACATTAGTAAATATAATGGTGGATATTTACGGAAGATCTTCTCGTGGTAAAGCTCAGCAGCAAGCTGATTTATCTAAATACGCAACTCTCAATCAACTCAGAAATGAGATTAATGATTTATTAAACATAACCAGTGTTGATCAAAATGAAGTAGTTGTTTTTCAGGATAAAGAAGGACGATTAAAAACTAGTAATATACAACTGCCAGATGTACTTATACGAGTTCCTAATGCGGTTGTTAATAATATCGTTACTTTTACTGATCAGGGTAAAATACAAGAATCCGGTACGTCAGTCAACGATTATATTAAGAAAGCTGGTGATTCATTCACGGATCACATTATCATGAACCGAAATAAAATTACAGGTCTTGGAAATCCAACCGAAGTTGCGGACGCTGCAACAAAGAAATACGTCGATGATAAGGAAATTCCTCTAAAAACAATCAATGACGAAATGACTACACTCAATGCTACTTTTTCTAGACATGTAGAAACGTTCTTAAATTTTCGTAGAAATATAAACAAAACCATTAAAGATTTTTTTGGGGAACAACCAGCCGTTGACATAAAACTCTCCGACATTAACATGAAACTCAATGATATTGTTAGTGGAATACCTAATATTGTTCAAAAAACTAATCTGATTAAAATTCCACATGGACAAATTAAAAATATCGTATATACAGTAGCATCAGGATCATCAACATGGACACCACAAAATAACACTCTCGAACATACCGCAGAAGTAACTGGTTTATACAGGCTGTCCATGAGTGGTTTAGAAATTACTGCTGCCACTTCATCATCACCGAATGTATATCATAATCCTCTACTGGTGATGCTAACCAAGAACATCAAAGAAGTATTTACGCTGATATCAACGGAAATGCCTCCGAGACGTTACTGGTGGTATCTGGAATTCGTAGCTGAAACTCCCTAATTAATTACTTAACGTCATTGTATAATGGATCAAAACCAAGGACCTCAGTCCTACATCGACATTCAACGTCACAGAAATAATCATGTGTGTAAATGTCAGACTGAATTAAAAAATATAATCGACGATTATACAGTAAAAGTAAAAAAATATCGCAGACGTATGGTTGTTATTGATATAATTGTTTACTCAGTTTCCGCTATTTTTGCTGGGGCCGGATTATTATTATCAACAATAACAATGACAGCGCCTGCAATTGTAACAATTGTCGTTTCAACTTCAACGACTATCGCAGGCATTCTTATT
>JAECUM010094169.1:0-84208 GCA_016617855.1 Megalonaias nervosa | reverse complement strand
GAGAGAGAGAGAGAGAGAGAGAGAATTTTATGGTCGGTAGTAATGTTACTTAAAGCAGAATAATGACTTAGGTCAACTGTACATACATTAAAATATTTTAATTACCTCTTGTTGAATAGTATCTTCGCTTTGTTTCTATTCCACACTAACCTCCATGCGCCGATACGTGAATGGCTGAGTGTTAGGTGTTAAGAAGCTAACGATATATTTTGTAGTGCTCCACTTTCTTCGTTAAAACAATGTTTAATGTTTAAATCATAAATGTATCTTATATTGATTTAATCAATGTGAATAAAAATAGAAGTTCAAAAAGGAAAATAATCAACGTACCAGTTTGCAAAGGTGACTGTGAATAGACAAAATAAGGCACAGGACTAGATTTTGCAGCGGACGCACTGGGCAGGAATGTAAAGAGTTCATTCACACGGTTGCCTTTAGTCAGTCTTATAAATATAAATATATGTATTTGTATGTAATATAAATAAATTATATGTATAGTGTGTACGCTGTAAAAATGATATACTACTTTTTGTACAAATTTTTCGTTAAAAGGAAACTCGGTAAGCCTCGTTTCCTTTCAATTAAAAATTTATACACATCGTGGTATATCATTGATATAGCGTACATACTACACATATATTCTGTGTATTTGTTACCTGTTTTCCTAACTGGGATATTTTGTCTTTACAACGTCATTTGTCTTCTTGGTATACTTTATTCCGACAACGTTGTCCTTCTTAACAGTGATTCATCGTGTTCGTAACATCTATAGGCTGGTTTGTTACATGTACATGTCACACTGGAGTCTTTCAGATGTTGTTGCAAGTTACATGTACATGTTATACTGGAGTCTTTCAGATGTTAGTACAAGTTACATGTACATGTTTCACTGGAGTCTTTCAGATGTTATTACAAGTTACGTGAACGTATTACACTGGAGTCTTTCAGATGCTAGTACAAGTTATGTGTACATATTACACTGGAGTATTTCAGATGCTAGTACAAGTTATGTGTACATATTACACTGGAGTATTTCAGATGCTAGTATAAGTTACATGTACATATTACACGGGAGCCTTTTTATGCTGATACAAGTTACGTGTACGTATTACACTGGATTCTTTCAGATGCTAGTACAAGTCACATATACATATTACATTGGAGTCTTTCAGATGCCACTCCTCCAGAATCTTCATCTGAAAAAAGGTTCACCTTCATGTTTCCTTGACTTGTAACACGAAGTGGGTGATACATACTCTGATTGTCTCCCATCAATATATCTTGTAAACATTTGGATATTCGTTTATAAAAGGCCAAACACGCCACCTTTAACACACAGGATTAATCCTCCTGGACGGAACTTTGAGATAGCTCACATTTTTTAACATTACAACGGATAGTAACACTGCCAACAGATACACGCAGCATGCGATGGTATATCTTGCACCAATCATGGGTGAAATTTTTTTTATTTTTTAATGGTCGCCTTTCTTTTCACAAACGAAATAACATTTATTTTTATCATATAATCAACACTGTTAGAAAAGATGTTTGAAGCCTGGTTACAGTATATGTTCACAGGTATGCATTCGTATAGAAAATGTTATCTTTCGTTTGGCAGTTTAGCGTTTCTCTAGAGCTAGAAAACAATTCCTCTAAAAGTTTTTGTTTGCTTTCAATAGATACAAAAGAATCTGTTCAGAAGTAAATAGCAAGTTGTCGTACAAATACTTCAGCTGGCTTTTAGTCAGGAAGCTATGGATTGAGAGTTGTGTCAACTGTTGATCCATTTTTGACCCAGAAAATAAAGGTCTCATAGGCATGTTTGGAAACAATTTGCATACCTGTCGACAGGCTATTGCAAAGTTTACTAATAGGGGTAAAAGCGCTACTAAAATTGCCCCGAATTATTACCACGTAACAATAATTATATTGAAATGAGTTTTTTTTTTTTTTTAAAATGTCAATTTTGCTTATGTCGTAAATGGGATTATTGAGATATCAATGATAGTTACCTTTTTAGTCTGGACAAAACTGTTCATAAAAGCGTGTAACAGAAATAACAAATTGTTATCGTGTAACAGAAACAACATGCTATTATCGTATAACAAAAATAGCATGTTATTATCGTATAACAGAAATAACATGTTTGTATCGTTAAAAGAAAAGACTTATGTCACAAGTTTTTAAATTTAAATCAATAGCAAATATTAGTTTCTAAAACATTTGTATTCAAGAAGTTAACAATTTGGGAAAAGAATAGGTCAAAGGGTAAACTGAAAGTTTTTACCACTGAGATGTGATGTAACATTAATCCAAGAAGGAATTGGGGGAAGACGACTCCACCAATACGCCCTCTCCCCCCATGAACTGTCAAGTAAACCTTGCTTGTAGAGGCAAATTAGTTATTTTATTCAATGGCAAAAACATAGACAATGCTATACACTTATGCAACCAAGGTCTTGCTCAGACCTCAACATTACTCTACTCCAAGTAGTGAAACGTGGCGACATAATTATTTTAAATTAAACAGATGGATAGATTACTAAATTTTCATGGGAAAACTTCAACGAGTTTTTCTGAGAGAGATTGCAAAAGGTTCGGAGTGTCGTATCGCTCAAGGAAAACGAGCTCATATTTTCCTATTCAGATATAATAACGTATTTAGTATATACTCATTGTTCAATGTTTCTGGAATCGTTCTAAAACATGTTTCGTCTCCAGCACATGGAGGAAAGGAAGTACTTATCTTTCACAACAGATGCCACTTTTCAGGGCCTGCTCGTATCACTTGCAGAAACGCTTAATACGATATAATGTTCCGACGTCATCTCTTACGCGCTACAGGATTAATTGAAATTGGAACGTTGAAAATATTAACAATGTTTAGATACAAGTGTATTTCTGTGTAAATCAGTGCAGTGTCAAGAATATTATACGATTCCGACAGTGTAAAGTTAATGGAGACAGAAAAATTGTGTATATTTACAGGTTACTTAATTATATGGGAGTTAATCTTTTATTTTGTTTTTCTTCATTTATTTATTCTGAGCTAAACGGCACTATACGAATGTGACATCACTCAGATAAAACTAGTTCATAATTTCAATTTAATGTTACTATTTATTTTTATTATATATTAATTTTTCTACGTCTGTGACTTGTACTAGAATGAACCCATTTCGTCTCCAACAGTAACGCATTGAGGGGAAATGAAGACGTTTAGTGTGTGAAAATAACATTATATCTAGCAAATACAATGTGTCAAAACATTTGTTCAGAGTTTGGAAAGTTTGTCAAACAATGACATGTGAGACAGGATGATCATAAGTTCAAACTTTAAAATCATCCAAACACAACAGATGATCTATTCATTCAAGCACTGAATATGACGTTTCTATCTATTTATATCAACTCCGTAACGAGCAAAAAAGAACGTCCACACCAAATTACCATGAACCTTTGTGTCAGCTAAGGAGTTCACCATATTACCACGAATCCTTTTGCGTCAACTATGCAGTTCACCATGCTGCCACGATTCTTTGTGTCAACTAAGGAGTTAGCCATATTACCACGAACACTTCTGCGTTAACAAAGGAGTTCACCATATTACCACGCATCCTTTTGCGTCAACTATGGAGTTCACCATATTACGACGAACCCTTTTACGTCAACAAAGGGGTTCACCATATAACTATGAATCCTTTTGAGTCAACTATCGAGTTCTTCATATTACGACGAACCCTTTTGCATCAGCAAAGGAGTTCACCATATTACCATGAATCCTTTTTCGTCAACTATCGAGTTCACCATGTTACGACGAACCCTTTTGTGTCAACAAAGGAGTTCACCATATTACCACGCACCCTTTTGCGTCAACTATTAAGTTCACCATATTACGAAGAACCCTTTTACGTCAACAAAGGGGTTCACCATATAACTATGAATCCTTCTGAGTCAACTATCGAGTTCTTCATATTACGACGAACCCTTTTGCGTCAACAAAGGAGTTCACCATATTACGATGAACCCTTTTGGTTGGGCTCTACAGATACTACATACTTCTGAGAGAGTGACAGGTGTAAGATGAGTGACAGGTGTAAGATGAGTGACAGGTGTAAGATGAAGATGTTTGCATTGCAACATGGACAATGGAGAGAATTTTGGCATGCCTCGTAACTGCTTTCATGTACTGTGGCTGAAATTTCTTCAGATACTGTGGAATTCGTTTTTGATCTAAGCACAAAGCTGATCAAAATATCTGCCACGTACTCGAAAAATCATCCTGAAATAATACAAGGTACACCAACTTTAGCAGTTGTTAAAAGAGGGAAAACAACTTATGCCAGAGTAGCCAATACTGAAAGTGTAATGAATGAATTACAAAATATACAAAGATAAAAACAACTTATCGCATCGTATTTTGTTATTTTTTTTTAAAAAGATACCTTTGAAGTCCTGGAAGTGAAAATGACCAAGCGGAGTCAGCATTTTTTTTTATAAGTGAACATCTGGGGTAAGGCCAAGCTGTATAGTCTATACCCCTAATTACACCCATGAATTATAAACTAAAATAAAGGGAATTAAAAGTTCTTTTAACAATGACTAAGCTATACAAGGTGTTTAAAATTGCCAGGATAACCAGTTAGAAAAACATATGGAATTCTATTTCTGTACAAATCAAACCTACACAAACTACGAGACTGCCGAACGCAACCAAGGAGTTCCCCATACTAACACGAACTTCTTACTTTAGCTAATATGGAAGTGAGCAATGCAAAATCTCATTCTTCAGATATCAGCGGAATGGATAGAAGTACGTTCAAACAAGGTATTGTTTATTTTAACGTATTTCATAGTTTTATCAATGTTATTATCTGAAATTACAAATGGAAATTGATTTATTTCCTATATCATCTGTCCTCGCGAAATACATTGTACTGACGAATGTGTTCATTTAAGTAATTTCTGATAATTATCACAAATTGAAACGCGCGACCACTTTACATATCACCACCAGTTTTAGAGTTGCTAAATTGGATTGATGCCTAGGCGATACTTCAGTCCATATTCCAGGCACTAATATCCGGATTTATGTTTTGTTTATGCAAGTATTCAATGCCACCCTAATCAAACAGACGTATCCTACAAAAAAGAGTCTTTGATTTATAATACACAAAATTATGAAATTGTACATAATAATAATATCGCCGGCTAAAATTTGTGTCATTAATATAATGATAATTATAGCATAAAATCATCGTCTGAATGCATATTAGTGCAGCGTCTTCTAAACGGCGAGAATTAAACAAAGAAGTAAAATCAGTTGTTTTGTGGGGAGGGGGTGAATACGTTTATCGATACTCTAAATTCAGACTAGGCAACACTCATCCATATTAAATTTTCATGTAGAAAGGAAAGAGAGGCTACGTTCTTATTACCTGAACAACCACAATCCAAGGATGTTTCAACTGGAGTCTGTTACAGTGCTTATTTATAGGCATACGTTAAAATAGGAAAATTCGTCGCTCGAACGGTGAGGTGACTCGACTGTCCATAATTCAAATGAATGATTTACATGTCAATATGTGTGTGGCACATTAAGCTTTCCTTGTATAGTTAACGTTCCTTGATAAAAGGAGGTAATGAAAAGGGTCTGCAAAACACAACGTGTCTTTGTTTGCCTGTCAGAATGAATGCCGAAAAGAACATACAATTACGGGCAACACTTCGATTGCAATTTTCCTTTTGTGGAGACCCGAGAGAGTGAGGGTCGTGCCACTTAGTAGTCAGCTTTGACGTAGACAATGTGACAATTAAGGTGATTGTTTACACTGTAGAAGCATGCCACGTTACCATATTTTATGTACAATGATTAAGTGTCATCTAAAATGCTTGCTATTGATGGAAAAGAGTACTGAATACTAATTATTTGATGGAAAAGAGTACTAGTACTGAATGCTAATTATTGATGGAAAAAAGAGTGCTGAATGCTAATTATTGATTGAAAACTGTACTGAATGCTATTTATTGATGGAAAAAGAGTACTGAAAGCTAATTATTGATTGAAAAGAGTACTGAATGCTATTTATTGATGGAAAAAGAGTACTGAATGCTAATTATTGATTGGAAAAAGAGTACTGAAACCTAATTATTGATTGAAAACTGTACTGAATGCTATTTATTGATGGAAAAAGAGTACTGAAAGCTAATTATTGATTGAAAAGAGTACTGAATGCTATTTATTGATGGAAAAAGAGTACTGAATGCTAATTATTGATGGAAAGGAGTACTGAATGCGGAGTCTATTTTTCAAAACGGCTCTCAATTTCAACTGACATGTACAAGTGAGGCATACTGAAAATGCCTACAATTAAAATGACTCGTGATTTAGACGAAATGTTGATGAGTGATGTCTAACGATGACACATTCTAGTGATAAGTCATGTCTAACGATGACACATCCTAGTGATAATTGATGTCTAGCAATGTCACACCCTAGTGATAAGTGATGTCTAACGATGACACATTCTAGTGATAAGTGATGTCTAACGATGACACATTCTACTGATAAGTGATGTCTAACGATGACATATTCTAATGATAAGTGATGTCTAACGATGACACATCCTAGTGATAATTGATGTCTAGCAATGTCACACCCTAGTGATGAGTGATGTCTAACGATGACACATTCTAGTAATAAGTGATGTCTAGCGATGACACGTCCTAGTGATAATCGATGTCTAACGATGACACGTCCTAATGATAAGTGATGTCTTACGATGCCACATTCTAGTGATAAGCGATGTCTAACGATAACACATCCTAGTGATAAGTGATGTCTTACGATGACACATCCTAGTAATAAGTGATGTCTTACGATGCCACATCCTAGTGATAAGTGATGTCTTACGATGACACATCCTAGTAATACGTGATGTCTTACGATTCCACATCCTAGTGATAAGTGATGTCTAACGATGAAACATCCTAGTGAGAAGTGATGTACGATGACACATCCTAGTGATAAGTGATGTCTAAAGATAACACATCCTAGTGATAAGTGATGTCAAACGATGACACATCCTAGTGATAAGTGATGTCTAACGATGAACATTCCTTCAACATATTTTGGCTGCTTGCAAGACTTTATAATTTACATGAATAAGTAAGGAGACAAACAAGGCTGCTAGTAGATAGTGATGGCTAAGAAAATGTTAAAATTTCATAATATGCAAGTGCAAGTAATAATCATTTATTTTTATTACGATAATGTATGTATGTATGTATGTATGTATGTATGTATGTATGTATGTATGTATGTATGTATGGTTATTATAAAATAAGGTAACTTACCATCGTAACTGTAACGCATACCTCGCTAAATCAAGTCAGACCTGCACTTCACGGTGATTCTTAAATGAAGTTATGATTTATACAAGCTACTGAAGCTTGTCAATTGACTAAAATCTTTGCATGACTGTATTAAGTCCACATTATTAATGTGATGCAGTCTAGGATTCGATATGATTAACTATAATATACCAGTCAGATCGCAAATAAAATCTAAGAAGCTATTACTTTCGACCAGTTTTACTACTAGTCCAAAATATTTTGACACGAACTGCTAGCTGTCAGCGTTTGGGGAAGCGCCTTACACAAATGCCTGCCCAGTGAAGCATTCATTATGACTCAGTGTCGCCGCTAAAGTCTTACAAATTAATGTTCTGATGGAATGAAATGCAAGATTAACCAATAAGATCGTTTGATTGTTAATCATCAAAAGTATTTGTGTACTTCAACGTAAACTCCTTCAGTGACTCAAAATATGAATTGCATTAAGAAACGAGTCATTTATGGAAATTGTTATATCTACATCGAAGACTTTTTATATACCAAAAGATTGCGTTCTTCTAACGAATTACCTATTAAATTCTATATTATAATTTAAGTTTGAATTTAGTCAATTGTTTTTCCTCTGTAGTCTTCGTTTGTTCACCCACTATCAGAAAACATTTTACCTGAACTTGTGAGAAGCGCTTGTGAGAGCATGAGCTTATGAAAATTGACATAAATAATGTCATTAATTTTTTTCTCTAAATGTAAAGGACAATTTTGAAAATAAAAGGCGTTTAGTATTATTTAAATAACTCGTACCATTGATCAAGGCCAACAAAAAGGTGACAACTACAACTAATCACAACTGATTATTTGAATCTGGATTTAATCGACAACCAATCAAAATGATCATTTGATGCTAGAATTCATTTAAAAAATAATAATTTTCTTGATCAGTATAAGAGCGACAACGTCTCTGGTATATATACTTATGGCTACTACCAAACTACAGCCATATTTACTACTATCCAGACCGCTCCGGTGGCCTTGTGGTAGAGCGTCCGCCTCGGATGCGGGAGGTCGTGGGTTCGAAACCCGGCCGAGTGATACCAAAGACTTTCAAAAATGGTACTAACAACTTCCTCGCTTGGCGCTCAGCATTAAGAGGTTAGTCTTAGGATTGGTCGGCCTGGTGTCAGAATAATGTGACTGGGTGGGACATTATGCTACATGTCTGCAGCATGATGCCCCAGTGCTAAACACCACTATAAATTGTCACACTGCAGACATCGTAGCGATATGACTGAAACATTGTTAAAGCTACGTTAAAACATCTAAATCACACACACACACATACTATCCAGTACTCTAGCAAGACAATGACCATTCACTTTGAATTAAAGCATCTATTAAATAGTCTCCCATACTGAACCCGCATAAAATCCGAATGTAGATGTACTCCTCGTACCGTTGAAAACCATGTGACTTGAGGCTATTTTTATTACCGAAGACACGTCGCCTGAGTTACCAGGTCGACTCCACTACCGTTAATATGCAATGGAAAGCCAAACCAGGGCCTGGGGGAGAAAACAAAAACTAAGTGAAACGAAAACTATACGCGCCCAATATCGGGGCACTACACGGCGCTGTGTGCGTGAACATAGAAAAATGAACTGAAAACAGAGTATGACAATTCACACCTTGATATGATGCCATAACCTTCTTTTTAATGTCAGTACTAACTTAGGTGTGTTACGTATCCGCTTGACATTGTATTGCGTAAGTGAGCGCATCGTTCACCGCATTTTCCCCAGACTGTATCGACTAAGAAAATTCGCAGATATAGTGTGGGCAGCCTAATACAAATGCCAAAAAATCCTGGGTCACCTTGACCACTTAGGTGTTAGTCACTATACAATGGAAAGCCAACCAGTGCCTAGGAAAAAAAAAACAAAAAAAAAAAAATGCAGCGAAAACCAGGCTTTCCAAGTTTTGATATAACGACAGATCTTTGAACGTTAAAAATTTCTTCACATGAATAGTATTTAGTACAAATTAAAAACCCATACCCATGATTTGATTTCCGCTTCTGCTTCACACACACACACACATACACACACATACACACACTACTCTTCTATACAACAACCTGTATCATATTTGTTCTCATTGTAGCATGCAAATTCTGTGTTCGAAGAGTACGATGATTATACCCTTAATGGACTTTTCTACTAATACAACAATTAAAATTGATATTCCTCCTTTAATAGTAATGTTTTATTCGATCCATCCGTCTGACAATTGTGTGCGACGAAATAACGACTGCATTAATTATTCTTAAACAACTAGTAATTCATAATGAACGAAAAACAGATGTTGTTTATTAAGGAAATTCAGATTATGTATATTGATATTCGCGGCTTTTCTATAGTTCAGCTGTCGTGCGTGCAAACTTAATTAAAAAATAAACTCTCAGAATTTAGTGACTTTTGTGATTTCTTCTACCAGTAACAGCAAGAAAATATCGACGTATAGGGCAAGGTAAGAGTGTAGAAAATAATAGTTACTACAGTGTTATGCAATATAGAGTAGTGAAGGGTAGTGTAGTGTGCTGTGGTGAGGTTTTGGATAGGGTAGTATTACGACTCTATGGTCTCATTCTAATAAATAAAAAAGCGAAAACAAACTTGTTTTGTAAAATTGAACAAATAATTTATTTCCCAAGAATACAAAGTGAAAAATGTAAAGTGAAATTAAATCCAAAATAATCCTAGAGTGTATAACACATGTCCTAATAATTAAAGTTTTGAATAAACTTTAGTGGTATTCAAAAATAAATCCAACGCTGGAAGTGTTAATGTGCCTGTGATGGCCTGTGTGGTAGAGATGTGTCAACAGTCGTTTGTTGAATTACAATAATATAGTCCAAGAATATATCACTCTTTGAACTTCACTTTAAATCTAAGTCTCTCTGCCGAAGTATGTTATTGTTGGGCACTTTTTTTTTCCAGAGAAGAATTAAATAATTTGAATAAATAAATTCCAGCCCAAAAGAAATACTGGACACAACAATAATACAACTAATTCTGCTCAGATCCTATAGCATGAGTTAACTTTTTTTAGGTAAACCAGATTATATAGTTCTCTACCTGACCTCTCTGGTCATAATTAGCATTTTCTAAAAAAAACCTATTACCTAATCGGAAATTTCATTCTGGAAGGTTACTTATATTTACAAGATAAAATCTTAATTATAATTAGTAGGTCTGTAACAAAAATTATAATATAAAATATGGTAAACAACAGGTAGACCCGGCTTTTCATGGGGAATTTCCAATGTTCTGGACTCAGATTAATATAAAACCAAAATCAATGATTCAAGTCAGGTTAAAAGTAAACTTGATTTTGGACATTTTCCGGTCCAAAATACAATTATCCGTTACATATAATGTACAATAAACCTAACAAATATACAAGTTAAATATACATAACAGTAGTATGATGTGTTGTGCACTTCAAAGTTGTGTAGACAACATTGCGCAGCTTTCTGAGGTGTAGTACATTGAATGGAAGTGTACTGAAGTGTAATGTGTTTGCAGTGCAACGTATTTTCATGCACTGTGAAATAACTGCACAAAGTTCAACCACATCTCTGGGGGGGGGAAGTGTTTTGTTGTTGTTGTTTTTTTATTTTGCGATCACGTAACACATTTCGAATCTACCAAGCTTTGCATATTAGGCTCCTCAACTGGATTTAGTAAATAAATAATTCTCTTCAGTTATTTGTTATGCCATCAACATGTGATATTGTATACACTTATGTGTACGAATGCTTTTGTCCTACTTTGAGCTTCTCAAGTCTGTTAGCATATCCATTTTAATATTAAGTAAATCTGCTGTCTGAGAAAATTCGCATAGATCTAGACAATATTACTAATTCAAATGTAAGATGTGTTTTTAGTCTTAAAGGTCAGCGGCCATACTCTAACATTTTTCTTTTTACATCAGATTTGCAGTACATGATTAAAAGTAGTTGTACTCGCGCATAAAGAAAACTAATTCTCTAAGTGCAGAGAGGAAATAAGAATTTAATTACGCGAAATTTAAGTATACAACGCTTTTGCTACGATTTCCCACCTACAGAGGTCGCAAACCGGAAATAACGCACATTTATCCCCACATAACGAAGTACATGCTTCTTGTTGTCGAAAAATGAAACACTATAGACTATGAATAGGGAACATTTAGATGAAACAATTGAAAACTAATTTACTGTTCAGTCTCAAATCGATGTGTGTACACGACGCACTAGATTGTGTCACTTTCAAAACTGTTCCATTGTTTCAATTTATTTTCAAAATTCCCATTAATACAGGTAAAAGGGACTCAATGCTGGCTTCCTTATGTCGGTCGACTTTGTAAAAAAAAGAAATCTGCACACTTAAAAGAATTCAAAGGAACCAAAGTTGGATTCCTTATATCGGCCGACTTCATAAAAAAGATAGGTACATTTAAAAGAATCCAAAGTCAGTTTCCGGGTTTTTCTTTGTAATAAAATAACCTTTGTATTTGATATCCTGTCGGTAAGTTTAAGCAATGAGTTTATTGCTCGCTGCCAGTTGTGTTTATTCATCACTCGGACTTCTATTTGTTTGCTATATGTAATCATAATTGATTGAAACGGGCATTTAATGTTCGCAGGGTAAATAGTGTACACAGCAATAACTTGGTTTAATAATACTTTTGTAACCCATACTAGCGAAAAGAATATCATTTGAATTCACAGTGAAAGTATTTTCAAATAATGATTTTTATTTGCGAGATACCGTCGTATAGTTAACCTGGATACAATACAGTCTTGGTCATTTTGCATCCTATAACGTATCGTGCGTGAATGGCGGGTGCCTTCAAGCAATCGGGTGATATTTCCGTCTCTTTTGCGATTGTGTTATCTGACATTAGCGATACACACTACAGTAAGGATGCATACACCAGCTGGCATCCGCCACAAGTTCGTGGATATATTTTTTTCTTTAATAGATTTCGCATGATGAAAAAGGCAGGAATAAATGATAACAATGCAAGGTTAGTTTCTTTCATTTTATTTTCAAATAAGTGTTTTGTTTATCTTTTATATTGTAACGTGTATTGGGGGGGGGGGGCACACATTCACCATAAAATTACTTTGTTTCTTAAGACTTGATGAAAACAAAGTTTCACCATAGATTCTGGGACTGGAAATTTTTTTTTATTTTATTTATACAGACCTGTACATCTATAAATGATAAACGTCCCAGAGTAATACCTCATATTTCCTTTTTTTTATCCTTTTGAGTTCATATTGGTTATAATAATGCTAAATAAAGAGTTTGATCAAAGTCTACACTCTGCACATTCAAAAAGTAATTTATGATAATATATAACATTAATATTTTACATCTGCAGTAACATTACTGTACTAACCGTAAGATGTATCGCATAGACATTTACGTGGGGAAATTAAACGCTTCAATGGCTAGGTTGAATAGAAGGGATAAATATACGTCATATCCGTTTTTGGCACGCGGAAAGTACCGATTGTTACGGAGATTGCCGAATAATTTTTTCATTTAAAAAGCTGATTTTCAAGTTTAATTAAACATTTTTATTGTGTGCATACATGACAAATGCGTTTTTATGACTATAATAATATCACACGTTTGTACAATATATGTGGCCAGTGACCTTTAAGCATAGCTTTCATGTACAACCCATTTCTATCACTGTAAATATATAAATGGACTCCAAGCACAGCTTTTGAAGTTGTTTTACCATATACAAATTCCTTTATCATTCTTCTAATCTATTATCGATAATAGTTATTATTCTTCTTTATTTTTGTTATTACAAAAGTTCCAATGTGAGCTCTCTTTACTTTACAAATTGACACCTCGTGAAAAGATTTGAAGGAAAATATAACTATTTCCTGATTTGATTGTGTATTTCCTTTACATCTCAGTCCAATTAGATATATTACTCACATCTTACAAATATTACCTTATTACGGATATCTGTATCAAGCATCAATTTATAATATAGTTTTATTTAAGTCATTTGGGTTTATGACATTTATATTTTAATTATTTAAATTCAATGGCTGGCTTGTGTTATAGCAAGAGAATATGTACAATACGTGTTGAATTTCAGTCATAAATAAAGCCTGATTGGCAAGGTCCAGTCAACATTTATTTCGGTGACGTGCGTCACACATTAATTTGAATGGGGGTCACGAAAAGATATGACTGTTACGTATTTCACAATTTAATGATTTAAATATTCGATAATTTCTTTTACTGATTTATATTTAGCTGATTCGGTGCGCACAAAGAGACTATATAAGGGAATTAAATACGCACCGTTTCATTCTTCATTTCATATGCCAGTTTTGTAAGAGACGTGAGAAGAAATTGTGATTTATTTATATGTTCGTTGGACTTGCAGAATGGAAAGCGTTTGCTCTAAAACAGACAGTACCTTGAGGATTATGTGATATCATTCAAGGACTTGAAGATTTAAATAATTCTGTTGGATTATACGAAACATTCAAGGACTTTTGTGGTGTTCTACTTTCGTGGAATTTACCTTGAAGTAAAATATTTTGGATTTAGATCTGTGATTCTTCAGTGGTGCTAGCACATTAGGACATAAGCACATCAGTATCTTCATTCGGAGTACCTTTGGATAGTTTTCGGATGAATGTGAAATTTATAATACAAGTTAGGATAATATTCTATAAATTCATACACTGTACGTTATTTCAATTTTTTTCACTTCGTTTTATTTCATATTTTAGGGAAATAAATTCATATTTTGGAAACTTTAATGCTTGTTGGGTTTTACCATGTCTTGTTACTTAGTTTAAGCCACTAGACGTACCAAGATTAATCGGAACTCGTCTCGAAATTTGAATTTAAATTGAATATTGTCAGGATTTGAATTTATTTGAATATTTTCGAAATTTTAATATTTCAGAAATTTTGATATTTCAGAAGATTGTTTTTTGAAGTTTGAATTTCATTGTTTGAAATTTTAGAAGTCTCAGGTATTTTGATTTCATAGCTGGAAATTAATAGTAAACCAATAAGCTTTCACCATGACATCCAAAGTAGAGAGTTTTATTGCCGATCCAACCCAGAAGAAATTCGAGTCCTTAGAAGAGGATGAGTAACTTGAAGTTACCAAACATTACGATCTTGCTGAGGAGACGCCTTCTTGGATGAAACAGGAAATCAAGACTTCCTTGACAGATTATTTGATGAACCAGAACGTTTTTGATACAAGTGTTTATGGTTTGATGAAGAAGTCTCCGTCTGGTTCTGGCAGAAAATCAAGGGAAATAGAGTTAGCAAAACTCCAGCTTCGTCAAAAGATGCAAAAGATCTGGATAATTATAAAAATAGAGAAAGGCAAGAGAGATAACATTAGGGAAATACAGAACGTACAAACAAATGCAAGAAAGAAAGGATGAGAGGGAGATGAAAGAAAGAAAGGAGGAAAGAGAAAGACTAGTGAAAAGGAGGTGAGATATAGGTAAATACACAAAGAACAAATGCAAATACAAATGCAAGAGAGCGATAAAAGAGAGAGAGAGAGAGAGAGAGAGAGAGAGAGAGTTACTTAAATTAAAGGAACTAGAACTGACAAAGGTTGTACCAATCAAAAAAGTATTGATCACAGTGGTACTCTTTTAGCTACACATTCTCTTAAATCTAATGAGGGCGATAAAAATCAACCACTAGTTGTCTAACAGGAAGAAGATCCAGAGATCTCCCGTTTTTTTCATAGGGCTATTCGTAAAACTAATGCCACACAAGAATAAATAATTAGTAGTAAACGCAACGCAAAATAATTAGCATAATCGCTATTGGTCACCAGTTTGATGGCAAACTTAAAGTGTCGTTAAAAAAAAAGACTGAAACCACGTTCAGATATTTTGTGGGAAATATGAAATTTTATTTGCGCTTCATCTACTTGACCATGTCAAAATAAAATATTGTTTCTCAGAACAATAAATATACATGCACGATATATTTTGTTAATCTTCTGCACTGCATAATTGATCTTGCTTTTCGACAATATTTTTTTCATAATACCAAAGTGGTGGAAATTTGCATCATGTATTGGACAGTATGTATCATACATGCATACATACATACATACATACATACATACATGCATACATACATGCCGTCCAATAAATCATGCACTTTTCCACCACTTCAGTAATATAAAATAGTATCTATGAACGAAATTAAGGATGAACGGCAACATGTGAAAAGGCCAGCTTCGTGATAAATAAAAAATATAAATATCTAATTGATGAAATATACCAGGTTCTTTTTCTTTAATTAGGTATATTACTCTGCATCAAAATGCATTTTCATATTTATTTTGAAAATTATAGTTATTACTCTATATAGTTATTACTCTGTATGGTTATTACCATGTATGGTTATTACTCTATATGGTTATTACTCTGTATGGTTATTACTCTGAATGGTTATTACTCTATATGATTATTACTCTGTATGGTTATTACTCTATATGGTTACTACTCTGTATGGTTATTACTCTGTATGGTTATTACTCTGTATGGTTATTACTCTAATTGTTACTACTCTGTATGGTTACTACTCTGTATGGTTATTACTCTATATGGTTACTACTCTGTATGGTTATTACTCTGTATGGTTATTACTCTGTATGGTTATTACTCTAATTGTTACTACTCTGTATGGTTACTACTCTGTATGGTTATTACTCTATATGGTTACTACTCTGTATGGTTATTACTCTGTATGGTTATTACTCTGTATGGTTATTACTCTAATTGTTACTACTCTGTATGGTTACTACTCTGTATGGTTATTACTCTATATGGTTACTACTCTGTATGGTTATTACTCTGTATGGTTATTACTCTGTATGGTTATTACTCTAATTGTTACTACTCTGTATGGTTACTACTCTGTATGGTTATTACTCTATATGGTTACTACTCTGTATGGTTATTACTCTGTATGGTTATTACTCTGTATGGTTATTACTCTTTACGTTTTTTATATAATACTTATCAACTTACCTTGACAAGAAATAATATGTCAGTGTCATAAAAAAGGGCGTTTCCAAATCGCAAGAGATCGAGTGTCGAAATAATGACCGAGTATCCGAGCAATAATTTAATTTAAATTAGATCGTAAATGCTAGACACGTAAATCGCAATGAAAATTGTCAGAAAATTTAGGACTTGAGTCACTTTGAATCTGTTTAATTGCAGCACTAATCTGTCGACAATTCATTTTGACCCAGATCGAACATATATAAGCATCAGAATTATTTCTCGGAGAAATTTCCATTTTGACCAAATTGATTTTTAATTTGTTTATAATTTGTTTCTCTACTATACAAACAAAACCTATAATAGGATAATTGTAAAATACACCGTTTATACCATAGAATTGACAGTTCCGTGTCACGAAATATTTATTCCACGTTATTCATCTTTCACATTGGTTAATTATGATTAACAGAATCTAAGTCAATGTACTATTCGGACAAATTTTGGTCCTGAAAGTACTAGTATGGGCATTAATAGAAATTTAAATTCAAAACTACAAACTTAGGAGCTGATCGTCGGAGTGTAAATACTTTATTGCTATACTTCATGTGCAGTGTTTCCAGTAATTCTGTATTTCCAACAAATCCAGATTCCCTATCCACATGGCATAATTGGGGATATCAGTTGTGCACATAGTTTTAGCTGAAAATCTATTGGCATCAATACAATCACGGTATTTCTAAATGAACGAAACAACATCGTTGTTTGCTTGCTCTAGTAATAAGTTTTCTTTTAGGTAAAGACTTCATCAAAACTGGAAAGAATTAAAAGACATCGACATGTATCGACATATTCTAAAGGTTGTCTAGTGCATTTATATGATTTTGAAAGTTTAAAGTTTCTCTAGCAAAGTGATGTTTTTGTGTGTTTCATTTCAAGATTCCGAAGAAGATAAAAGTGATGACATTGTTCCAGGGCTATTGTAAACAAGGTTCTGCTCACCAAATAGTCTGGTATCGTCGGCATACAACAACAGTAACTCATCTAATGTAATGGTATCGTCGAAATACACCAGTAGTAACTCATCTAATGGAATGGTATCGTCGGAAAACGCCAATAGTAACTCATCTAATGGAATGGTATCGTCGGAATACACCAATAGTAACTCATCTAATGGAATGATATCGTCAGCATATAAAAATAGTAACTCATTAAATACAATTGTATCGTCAGCATACATCAATAGTAATTGCAGTTTACCATAGATATTTAACCCCAAATCTGGTCATTTATATGTGAATGCCACTAGAATTATTGTATGTAAACATTGTCTCTACTTGTTTTGCACCAACTTTATACAGGAAACGATGTGATTATTAATCTGTAAGTTTAATACAAGACTTCATTTGAATGTACATGTATATATTCCTACTTATATTCAAACGGATTGGAAGAAGAGAATACAATTTTTAAAAAACTTCTAGAAAAGACCATGCCTTCATAATATATCGAATGTTCTCTAAAATTAATAAATGCACAACATTCTCATCTTCTTGCTGAAAATGTAGAAGGTGTAAGATTAAAAGAAAAATCCAACAATCGGTTGTCAGCTGTCTTTCCAAACATTTTTCATACAATTTGACACACTTCAGCGTATGTTGTAAACTGGGTACATAAAATGTCATCAATAATTTACGTAATGAGCACAATCATATGACAAATCAATGCAATTACATGGCATGGGTCCATTCCAAAATAAACGTCCTAAAACCAAAGGTAAGTAATTTTCGATTTAAGGAAGTTTATTTCAAAATGGCCGATGCGTAGAGAAAACTCAAATTACCAGTGAAAAATCAAATAGCACAAGCTAATAATTTGGATTAAATGGCTAACTGCGACACATTTTAGTCCAATTTGCGAAATCCTGTAAAGTATGATGTAACAACTTCATAGCACACCGACAGAACTTTCAAGAGAAAAAACTTCGCTACATAGAGGATTTTGTTGAGTGACTGGGGGTTGTCAGTACCTTCAGGTTTTCTTCCTTTTCATTGGATGAACGTGATATTATTGACGTATATATTTGATCAGTAGGTACAAAAGCAAATAAGAAACAAATTAACAAAGGATGCATGTGTTATTAAGGAAAGTAACTGAGACTGGCATAATGTTATTTCTGGTAATCTGCTTGGTATGTGATAAATATATAAAATTTAACTACAAAATTAGAATGGGTGTAAATGACTGAAAATACGTTTCTTCATATTCACATTTCTCCACCAAAGATGTTATTATTATTATTATTATTATTATTATTATTATTATTATTATTATTATTATTATTATTAAATTTGATACGATAAAGTGTGTGATAGTAACATCGTCCAATTTATTTATCGGTAGATTAATGTGAACGAAAATAGTAAAAATTTAAACATTATTCTACCTGGTAAGGTACAGTGAAATTTTCAAAAGTTTGGTCACATAGAGGAGAAACAAAAAGAGAACACATCTATACCTTTGAATATCTTGTGTCGAATTCAGCTATCAGGTAATTCGTAGATGTCTTTCATAGCCTTGCATACCTTACAGTTCAAGATAATACAAATTAAAATTCTAAAGCATTGTATAATATATTTGTTACTGTATTGCAGTACTCTAAGCTGTGTCAAAAAGATATATTTTCTTTGGTGTCTTCTTTGTGTTGCTACAGTATATAGAATAAAATAGACTAGAAGTTGTTATACAAGTTATGGTTACGCATGTCGTCTGACTCTGTCCATTCCGTAAATGTATTAGGAGATAAAAGCCATTATCAGCGGCAAACCTTCCTCGACTGTCAATTTAAACATTTTAAATAAACTGAAGTGAACCATTCTCAAGATTACGGGAAAATATCGTTGATGACAATAAATGTATGGCCAAATTAAGATCTAGCATGAGTACACGTGATTTTGCCAAAGAACATCATAAGTCACTCATAATGACATTTAGAGCTCTCCAGCTGGATATCATAAAGAGTGTATACATCCGTAATTCAATGAACTTCATATTTGTTTCAGTATATCATATGGGATATTTGTTAGTATCAAGCAACTACTACTAAGACTTATTAGCAGGGTAAGGTACTTAAATCAAATGAAGTTTCCAGGCAATAAATTGTCACAGGGCCCATATTATCAAATTTTAAGGCAATAAATTTCTCCAGGGCCCATATTATCAAGCAGCATTGAAGGAAAATTTACCCCAGAAATTATCAAACAAGAATATATCAAATATTACAAGACTGATTTAAAATCAATGACAGGAAATGTCACAAATTTCAAATGACACCAAGAGTCGTCGTAGTGTGTCGTTATGATAAAATAAAGCGATATAAATCAATTTCGACCATCCTTACTCTTCAATTCGATTTCTAATATCCTTGCTCTTCGATTCGATTTCAAATGTAATTACTCTTCAATTCGTTTTCGAAAGTCCTTGCTATTTAGTTTGATTTAGAATATATTTACTCTTCAATTCAATTTCGAACGTAATTACTCTTCTATTCTATTTCGAATGTAATTACTCTTTAATTCGATTTCGAATATCCTAACTCTTCGTTTCGATTATGACCTTAAGTCAAAAGGTAATATGTATTATATCTGCAGTATTCTTTTGAACCAACACTGCACAAAGTCTTAAAATGAATTAATTCTAATGAAGGTTTACTGTTTTTAAAGAAAAAACGATTATTCAGATATTAAATCTTACGTAAGGTGTTACTTTCGCCTAAACTACAACAAGGTGTGGCCTAAACTACAACAAGCTGTGGCCTAAACTACAACAAGGTGTGGCCGAACATTGAAACTGATGAGAAATTAGTGACAGAACTCTATACTCAAACAGGGAGAGAACTCTATAGTTAAATAGTGACACAACATTATCCTTAATAGTGAGAGAACATTTAAAATTTGGAGAAGCGAATTCTTCTGTCGTTAATGATTAAAGTTCATATCTCAGAGTGTATGAAAGCTATTATAAATTATGTATAAAATATTTGTGTCATTAGGAGCAGTTTCTAAAATAGCTTTAAAACAAAGTGTAAAAACGGTGCATATTATGAAAAAATGTGCGGCGATCGTAAGAATTGGAAGGTTCATATAAGTCTTTATTGTGGACTTTTGTTAAGATACAATAAACGTCATCGTCTTTTTACTCGTTAATGGTCATCCATTTGATTTACGGCAGTAATTTTGAAACGAAAAGAAAACATATATCACCACTAAGAAGAGATTGTCTGTAGAAATTATTCATCGGATCAGCCTGAAAAGAGAGACGGGAAGGTAGTTGACCACAAGCTGGGCGAATGAAAAAAGGTTAAGCATTGTATAGTTGACTAGCTAAACTTAAATAGGATTAAGTATGTATGAAAAGAACGACTGGCTAAAAAGGACTTAGAAAATAAGGCCAAATAAAAACACACAAGATAGGGTGTATATGTGGTACGTAAAAAGGTAAACAGATTAAATTTAGGGTGTATATGTGGTACGTTAAAAGTGAAAAGGTTAAATTCACTGTACAAATATGAATATCTGTCATCAATTACATGCATTATAAATCCCTATGTGTTCTAACACTAAACTTATTTTTCTACAAAATCTATGACGCAAACCGGTGCAGTAAAAGAAATCCTCATGATTTACCACTTTCATGGAAGAATACAGTTTACCCAAAATCCTCTTGATTTACCATTTTCACTGAAGAATAGGGCAAAACAAATATAGGCTTATCCAACAGCACGACTTCACAGAATAAGTAGCCATATTTCACAGCAAATTAGTAGCCATCTTTTCCTATTTAGGGTAGAAGAGTTACTAATGACGTGTGTGTCTCTCAGATAAGGAAAGAACAGAAATACTATTAGTTCTGTGTATAAACAGTTTGTTTGCTGTACAAGACAGAATGTCAATCGTGTCAACATAAGGCGGCATTCGTTTGTCATTTGTAGACTTTCAGTTATATGATAAAGGGTAGTTTCCTTTCGTCAAAAATGTATATTCCAAACTATGCAATTATTTGAATTTACACAATTTTTATCCCCGAAAATATGGTATTCTGAAATTCAAGCATTAAAAAATAACATAAAACGGTATCGTAGCATATTAAATTGATAATGATTTTCTTTTCCCAGAATATGTTCATACCACTGAGGGTAAATCTAAGTCATAACATCCGGTGTTTTTTCAAAATCAATAATCTCTATTGAGGCATTATGGGAATGCGGACTTCATAAAAAATATTTACTTTCCTCCAAAACTGAAGAGCTTGACAGCGTGCAAAATCTATGCATCTCTAAAACTGAAGTTTTGACAACAAAAGTGCTCCAATGGCCGGGTGCAGTTATACGTTTAGCAATAACACATGTTACCACATTTGTTACGAAGAAGCTTATTTAGCTTAAATAACAATGAAGACGTAGATGAGACTGGTCTTAGCAAGTCATGAAACAAAAAATAGTTGTTTGGAACTATTTTGTTACTCGTAACATGCATACGTGTCACGCCAGCTGGTCTGTGTAGGGATAGTATCCTATATATGAATCGTAAATCGCCAGATAGCAGACACTAACTTATGTAGCGGTGATGGTTCATTGTGTGTGTGTGTGTGTGTGTGTGTGTGTGTGTGTGAGAGAGAGAGAGAGAGAGAGAGAGAGAGAGAGAGATATTTAACGTAGCTCTAACAACTTTTCAGTCATATCGCTACGATGTCTGCAGTGTGACGGTTTATAGTGATGTGTATCACTGTGGCAGCGTGCCGCAGACATGTCGCAACATGTCCCACCCAGTCACATTATCCTGTAACCAGGCCGACCAGTCCTAACACCAACCTCTTAATGCTGAACGCCAAGCGAAGCTGCTACTAGTATCATTTTTTTACAAGTCTGATTCGGCCAGGGTTCGAACCCTCGACCTTTCTCATCCGAGGCGGATGCTCTAACCACTTAGGCCACCTGAGCGGTAGGATTATTCAGAGTGACGCTGTGAGTTGGAAAGTGATCATTTATTACGTCTCCATCAGTCCTCTGGTACACAGTTAGGCGTATATTTTATCAGTTGTTACTTGTAAGTATACCCTGAATTAAGCATGATTAAAGCTATTCATAAGACATTATACAGAGCCCAAAGTTGAAAATTAATGATTATGCCTTAAATTTATCTCCTTATTTTGTTAATGGCTTTGGTATTCAAATTAAATGTCTGAGTGAAATATTTATTAGATGATTTTTCCAATGTGCAAGTATCAAGAAATTATTAAAATGCTGTACAAATATCGATGTCTTATCGACTTTAATAAAGCAAGCACTAAATTAATTACTACAGAACAGAATGCCTGAGAAAAGAAAAAAGTAGTATGCATAAATCATTGTAAAACATTTCAAACGAAATCAATATTTGAACTTGCATCTTGTAAACGTTGTTAAAACTATGTGACAGTCGGAATTCATAAATATAAAAATGCACCATTTTCAGTTTTTCATTTCTCCAATATTCGGATCGCGCAGATCATTTGATCTGTATCACGTTTCTTTTTTTTTTTTTTTGGTCCTGATGCGATGAACTTTAAACTTACTATTGGTCTCATAAACGTGCCAATTAACAATCTGTTAAACTTTGCGAACAGCTAGTGCCTGAGATGGCCTTTGATCTTGCACAGCAAATGGGCTTCAGTACCTGGGAAAGGTTTGCTACTGCGATGACTAACACGCTTGGATAAACAGATAAAATAAATAACACTAGACAAAATAAAGGGGATTTTAGATTTGACCATTATCAGTGCAGATTACAATTATCTGTGCCGATTGGCGAGTTCAAAGTCATTAATTGACGCGTTTATTTGTGAAGGGTTCAAGCAGAGTGATATCATTGTACTCGTAAAATCGTATATATATATATATATATATATATATATATATATATATATATATATATATATATATATATATATATATATATAAAATGAAGGTCAATGGTACAAGATAATATCCTTGAAATAATTGGTCAAAATATAAACCGCATTCCCTCAAAAAGTTCAATATTGTACATCATCGGATTGAAGACGCTCACGCGTTGGATCTATGTTAATCCTATAGCTGCCGCTGTTACCGTATAAGGCAATTATGGCTGGTGAAACTACCAAAGACAATATATCCTCAACACATAACCGATTAATAGCCCAATTGTTATTAAGGGTGTTTATGGAAATATCACAAGCTAGAATAAGGGACAATGCTTGGTTTCTTTTTGATAAAGCGCGTAAGGAATTTGAATATGGGAACACTGAAGCAGCTGATGAATTATGAAAACAATTTATGGCAAACTATACACGAAAAATGACCCCACCCCCTTCCACCTATGCAAAAGCATTCGTGGAGCCTTAACCCCCACGTTTCCACACAGTTTGTTTTCCATGTACACGGACGTGAAACCGGACCATCATGCAATGTATTGTTAAATCTCAACACCCGAAATTCTAGTATTGATGTCAGGCTTAGTGCCAACGGCACCGCTGTGTTGTTTGGCATCAAACCAAAATACAATCTTGGATTTGTACGGCGGGGATTAAAACGTGAAGGAAACTTACTGATGTTTTCGCGTGCGGTTCCCCTCAGTCACATATTTATTATTTAGAAATGTTCGCAAGGCTATTTTCAGAGCCAAGCACAGTCATGTTCACCCAAAAGAGTATCACCAACAATGCAATTTGGCATCCCAACGCCGTTGCTGCTGACTATTAACATTGCAGATGCCTGAAATAATATCTTCACTGGCAACAGAAGACTGTTTGTTGTCGATTATGCAGTCTGGAACAGCGTCTACCCTGTAGTTTCTCGCGCTCACCTCGGACTTGCACCCAATAGGCAATATTCAAGGACAGTTTACATGGCTAATAACAACCCAGTATGGTCTCAGCTCACCACAACACGTGTTCGTCGCGTTTCAAAATATGAATCCATAAAAGAAGCAAACGGCCACTAGGAACCTTCCGAAGAAATGTGCTTTAACTTCAACGACAATAAAATCAAACGTGCATGCCACAAGTTCTAATCCTACATGCATCGCCATCAAAACACTGACATGGGTCTGCAGATTTCGCAGTAAGACTTCCATACATTGTACCCCATTGATTACTTTTCATTGGAACACCTGGAGTTGTTTAAGCAGTTGTGACCGACATGTACTTTCATGCACGTGTAATTGTTCCCATTCTCTTCAATAATGTTGCTGCCTGGTTATAGATGCATTATTGTTGGAGGGCACTCATGGCTAAACAAAAGTTATTAACGTACCGGTAGAGAATTCGTCTCGGGGAATCCTCTAAAATTCGTAACATAGTAATTAAAACCTGTTCAGTGTTCAAATAATTAATGTTCTGTCACGAAGTTAAGGTTGGACTTAGCCCAAAGAAGCTTGCGAAAATAAGGAGCGTTATAGGAAATATTCATTAGGTCACGATGACGCTTTTTAGGACAAAGTTTACTTGAAGTCGTCCCAGTATGGTTCATCCAAACACAACCGAGCTTTATGTAGCGAAACTAAAGAACAGCTCGGTGATATTAAAGTTGTCAAAGTCATACATGCAAAAGTATAACCCCACCCCAGAACAAACCGGTGGAATATTTCCATTCCTCGGCGCCATTCTAGCGTTGTTATTGCCTGCGGCTCCCACGATTGCAAAAGCGGCTGCGTTACGCGCCGTCGGAACTGGGAGGCTTTGAAAAAGGAGGTTGGAGGCTAAGCCTCTCGTGTACGTATAAAGAAGAAAATATTTTCAATTACCAGGGACGACTCTTAGAATACCCTCAGGTACAGGTCTTTGACTACCTGTTATAAGTCGTAAATAGCCTCGCTATTGACCAGTATTGAATTAAACGCTGTAACAATGTCAGTCAAGCAATTCCGAGGTGTCTTATGCATGATGAACCTGCATCGACGATCCCACGCAAGTGGATAACCTTGATTTTGATAACAGGAACTGGCTCGCATACGTGGTAAAACCCAAACATTCCTTGCATTTTTACTCGTACGGGTTTACATCGCCAATTGAAGTCATTGATTATTTACATAGACGGAAAAGGCGTCTATCCCTGTTTTATTCAACGCTACTGTTGCAAACTTGACAGGGGGACCCAAAAGTAGATATCTCACCGTTGAAGCGTTGCATGCTCTTGACCATTCACCAACTTGCAAACGCTTATTGATTTTAACTTCTCACTTAGAAAGTAAGCTTCACAGTATACGAAATGTCTATTAACATTTACGGACGTAAGGTCTAAGCGACCTGACGCAGTGCTGATCTGGATCTGACCAGGACTAGTATCAAACCAGATCTTAATTAGTTTACCAGCCGGGTTGTTTCTGACGTCGACCCGGGTGAGCCTTGTGATTTTCTAAGATCAAACTAGATAATTTCAAATGTCTAACGTCTCAAGATGTTTTTGTAAGCTATGAGGTTATGTTGCAAAAGAACTGGCTGAAATCAGCGGATTTGGAGGCAACAGAGACTTTTCCCTGTCGGCTGAGTTTATCAAACACTAACGTCGACACAAATACGATACCGAAAGTTTTTAAAAATGGCGATTAAATGAGAGGAGACCTAATTATGAAAGGAGATCGATTTCATTTGACTCAAGGGCCCATCGATGATGCCGATGCTGCAACAGAAAAACAAAAACATACGTGGATGTAAAGATTGCAGACTTGCCCTCACGACCATACATAATAACTTCATTGAGCCAAATTCAAGTATATTAATTTCAAACAAACGGAGGAAAGCAATAACTTATTAACCTAGCAAATGGCTGACTTGTTTTCCATCCTCCTGAAAATGGCTTTTATAAACCTAAACCTCTCAAAGGTGCGAGAGTCCGGATCATATTTATTTATCTTAACCGAATTAAAAGCCGGTATGGTAGAATGGTTATTCTGATAAATGATCAATGACATCTTGGTTTTCTTCACTAATTTCTATTTCGACAGGCCGGAAACTGTTGTTGCAGAACTTTTCATATATGCAATACCACTATTATTAGTATTCGGAGATAAAAGTCACTTCGGAGATGTTTATCCAGGCGTGTACTTGACCATAGTAGGCGTCTTTTTTAAAATTAGATTTATTATTGCATATAAGCGACGGAATTTGACCTCGGTGATGAGGTTGCGGATTCTACCGACTGGGTGGTGGATTGGGGGACCAGTGATGCCAGCATCGATATACATTTCTTTTCACTTGATGAATATTTTGCTACAAACTTATGGCATTAAAAAACTCACATACACTTAAATATAATTTTGCTAAGGGTGAAACAGAAATCAACAATTGGGACCACGATGAAGTAGCAATACCAACTCGAAGCTAGCTTGGAAACAATACATTTGTTCGCGAAAGAACCTGTCGTTTACTGCTCAACCAAACGTAAAAGCAATAGGGATTATTTCTACGATAGTGACGCGGTCTTCACCGAGAAATCCACCACGGTTGCATTCCCCGTTGATTATGTTGCACCAACATCGACTCATCCAAGAAGAGAAAAATCTCGACTGTCATTTAACAAGGACGCACATGTTCTTGTAACAGTTTTTGGTTGGATACAAGAGCGATTGGGTTATAGATTATTTAATGGTGTAAACATTATGCTTCTAAGGTTAGGGTCCCAAAACGAACAATTGCCAGAGATTTAAATAATCCAAAAGTAGATATTTTATATGGCTGTATTGTATCTGTTCCAGCACAAAAGAATAATTGGTTAGAAGTGCGAGTCGGTGTCGCACCTGAAGGAGACAAGATTATACTACGCGATCACATTATGAATAAAACGAGTTTCCCTCGTAAAAAAAAATTGAAGCAGAACAACGGCTGCGGGATGAAATCAGAAAAATCGCTAAATACAAATGCTGATGTGTGATTGTCTATTATTTTTGATTTTCGTTTAGTGTTGCTGTACTTCTGAACACAAGAACTGTCATAAGTACACCAATATGATTTGTTGTTGGACTTATATCAATAGCAAGCAGTGTCGCAGGTGACCCTGGCAAAATAATCTCGCTACGGCTGCATTCGGAATACACGGTTATTCGCAACTTTTCGCGGCGGCAAAATGCAGTCTCAATACAATTACCAAGTGTACTCGATAGTTATTGAGGATGAAACAATTAGTATGGTGGAGTTCGATGCCGTGTTTGCTGAAACGGGAAACCATCGGTGACTCTGAAAACACTTAAAACACCGATGCATTTAAGACCTGACTTACAGGCATTAGTATTTGAGTAAGTGTTTGTCAGATTATTGAGAACTTCACTACACTCGTACGGTTTCGGGATTTGGAACCATATTCATCACATAATTTTATAATCGAGTAGTATGATAATAGCGGTTTTGTTGGTTACTGGTCTAGTTTAAAGTCTTCTACCCCAAATGAGTATCCTCTGGCAGGAGTGCCTCTTAGTAAATTTGTTTGGCGGGATCACATGTGGGTTCGCAGGCACTCAGGTGTGATGTGAGAACAAAGTCATGGGGTGGTTAAAGACTTTGACCTAGATCAGTAACAAGTAACTAAAACTTTTATTATCATACTACTCTTTGCCTCCGAGCTAACAAATAATACTTTATTAGCACCATGAAAGATCCAAGGAGGACAAATAGCTTAAAATACGTTTAAATTATGACTCAGATATAAATTACTGTAGCACTACCTTTTAAGGACTTCGAAGAATGGACTGTCGCAAATTTCACAACAATCAGCAAAACCAGTTTTCCCTACGCACTAATGGTATTGAAGTTACCAATATATACGGTTCCATTCATTTCCTTTAAACAGAGACCAAGCTAAAACATCATATATTATTGTCGGATTTGTTTGTTTGTTTTTTTTTCGTTAATCCTAAACATTTACTTTCTTATAAATGAAGCGAAGATTGAGACGAGACAATAACTTAAAAATTTAGATAGCTATTGAAAAGACTCCGCGAACTTAAGCCCCATTTATGTACATTTAAAACAGTCACATAGCAGGAAAGTGAACTAACCAAGAAATAGACGCTCTGGAAGTCCTTTATTCCACAACTAAAATTTTTAGATGGCGATATCTGCATCTCACTCACCTTCTGACTTTATCTTCAAAAAGCAGGAATTCGTCACAAAATTGCCTTGAATCCAGCGACTCTTCATAAACACGATGAGTCATCGAATAGTGTCTTTCCGAGATCAGGAGGGTGAGAGAAGTCGAAAAAGGGAAAATAGACCATGACATTTACTTCAGTTTACAATGGTCTCCATATAAGATTATCTTTACAATACCAGCGATCCCCAAATAAGTTAGTGTTCACCCTTATAAACGTTCTTCTGACAGTGTGTTCCTTACGTTCGTTCGTCTGACACGATGTTCATCCTTACATACGTTCTTCTGACGTGGTGTTCATCGGATGAACTTCGTAGTATTTATGCACCGAAACATATATCCTGTTGCCATTGTAGATGTCCTTTTAGTGGGTAGTGTTCATTCGTTTGGTTTGATCGTAGACTGGCAATTGTCTGCAATCAAGACTCGAATGTTCAACCATACAAGTTTCAATATGTTACTATTAGAACAACAGATTAATCCCCCAACGGGTTAATTCTTCAGAATCCTATTACAAAGAGAAATATTATCATGTATCGGATGTTCCAGGTTTCGTCTCCACGTATATCTCACATTGGAAATAATTCATTCAACACAAGGTCCATTTCTAAACAAATATATTACAACTCACCTTGTTGAAATGTAGCTTTTCAACTAAGAAGCAGTGTCAGTGATAGGGTGTCTATTATTTCCATTCGTATTATGTTAAACCAAACAATTCTATCCTTTTCACGAAATGCTTCGTGTGTTCATCTAATCATCGTAACTCCAAAGACGTTTTAATTAGTGTCCGTTACAATAGATGCTTTACAAGAAGCAGGAGTTCAAATAATAGAATAGTTATCCTTCAATCTGCAAATAAGTTAGTCTTTCAACCGGATGAATTATGTAAACTTCGCTTTAAATTTGGCACGTTCCACTTTCTTTGTTCAGCTAATGTACCTCAATTAACGGGGACTACCGCTACGCAACTGGTCCGCCAAGCATAATAGTGTATTTATTCATGCACAATAGGTACATAAGAATCTATGCAGAAAAAGAATAAAAAGTATGTTTAACTGCTGTACCTTGGCCGGCTTTTTCTAAGGACCTTAGAGAGCGAGAGTCGGGTCAAGTATTGATCGATTTTCACCCAGACAATGAGGTAGGGATAAGTGTCACTGACAAAAAATGGATTCGTGTCATGTTATCGTGGTTAACAGATGATTAAGTGTAATTAAAAGAAGTTGATGTTGCTAAGGATGGTGTATTAAATAAAGGACAATTTTAAAACTATTTGTCAGCAATAAACATGCCCTTGAATGGCCATACCAAGTATGAATAAAGGCTGTCTTTTCTCTGGCTAGACTAACTGATGATACATGTTATATATATGAACGAAAGGGGTTACCGAGTTTAAATATATGATATAGGTATCAAGATTTAAGACTGCATTAAGATTATAAGTCTGTCTGTAGTTACTAGTCAACGATACACTAAAAGCATACGGTCAATACCGGCCTCGTACAAGCCCAGAATGATTGATTAAGAGCATGAAACTAAATATCGTTTCTATTTGTATACAAATGGGTTGGAAAGTCTGGTTCTAAATTTTATAGTAAATGAGATAATTACAACTGTTGTCATTTATGAGATAGTAAGCTCCTGCGGGTGAGCCATAAAAGTTCATTAATCGCATGGGGGTGGGGGGAAGAGCGCAAGAAAGCATTGGCTGTGTCCTACTGACAAAATTCAAAATACACATGTGAAAACAATTTGGCAATCTGTGTTGTAAATCTACCATAAGCAGTCATGGCAATAGTTTTAAACTAAAATACACTCAGCACAAAATGATAAGACACAGTTTCATGCAAACAGGTTTCTATTCCTTCTTCTAAAATTGTAGTGATGCTGTAGAAACAAATGATATCTTAGGTTTGACGCCATTTTTCAGTGCGTGTTAGGTTATATATGGCGGCCAGCATAACTGTGGAGGAGGAGCCCGGGAAAAAGATCCACCAACCCACATTGGCCAAGCCCGAGACTCGAACCTACGCCGACAGAGATGACATGGCAGTGATCGGTAAAGGAGAGCGCTTTTGACCACTAGGCTACCCTGGACCCTAGAAACAAATACTTTATGTGTCAGACTGAATACATAACGTTTTAGAGTCGTTTCCTTATAGGAATGAATACTTTAAGTGTTAAACTGCACACAGTAACACAGTGCAATTTGAAGCCCTTTGATCCATGTGATCCCTGATGATATGTTACATATATATTATGCAGTTTTTAAAAACATAAATTGAAGAATCCTTTGAGTTTTTAATTGGCTAGATGGAAGGAAACATGTTACCAGTATCATATTCGACATCAGGTTGATTCATTGTCAATTTAATAGACAGCGTACGTCTTATTATCTGATATCTATCTATCTATCTATCTATCTATATATATATATATATATATATATATATATATATATATATATATATATATATATATATATATATATATATATATCCTGAAAACAGTATCAAAGAAATATGTAATCACGGTCTAGAATTTGTATGTCCTAATTAACACTCCCCCTCTCTCTCTCTCTCTCTCTCTCTCTCTCTCTCTCTCTCTCTCTCTCTCTCTCTCTCTCTGTTTCCCTGTCATTTTAAAGCATTGTTCCTCTATCTTTAAATAAAGAACATACAATATCGTTCAGCTGTGGCGGTGACGTCCGTCTTATCAATGACCTCTATTATGACTCTTTGTCTATCTATCTTAATGTCACACATTTGGATAAAATACCATTATACAAGTTCGAATTAGACAAAATACCATTATACAAGTTCGAATTAGACGAAATACCATTATACAAGTTCGAATTAGATGAAATACCATTATACAAGTTCGAATTAGACAAAATACCATTATACAAGTTCGAATTAGACAAAATACCATTATACAAGTTCGAATTAGACAAAATACCATTATACAAGTTCAAATTAGATAAAATACCATTATACAAGATCGAATTCAATAAAATACCATTACACAAATTGAATTCGATAAAATACCATTATACAAGATCGAATTCGATAAAATACCAGTATACAAGTTCGAATTCGATAAAATACCATTACACAAATCGAATTCGATAAAATACCATTACACAAACCGAATTCGATAAAATACCATCATACAAATCGAATTCAATAAAATGCCATTATACATGATCGAATTCGATAAAATACAATATACAGTACTGATGTGATTGCTTCTTCAACGGACGAGTGAGTACATATTAAAAAAGCGGAGAGACACTTGGCCAAGTTCACAATTGTGCCGAGTAAGTACTCATTTCAGTTGTAGATTAGAAGTCCTTTTTTTTACCGTTGTTGGAATTTGTTATCGATGGCATGTTTAAATGTCTCAGAATTTTTCAGATAAGTGTCAGTTTTTATTTCAGATCATTAACTTTCCTTTCCGTTTTAGACGAACGGTCTTTCGATGACGCACCAATATGACTGGGAAGGTAAAATAGAAGAACAGAATACTACTTTCTCAGTCTACACATTAAGTTTACATGAAACACATAAGAAGGCATTTTCATACTTTCTCAGTCTACACATTAAATTTACATGGAACACATATGAAGGATTAAAAACTGACTTTAACAAAGTCCCATGCCATTGTCGAATCGGCACGGACGTCTTCGAGACCCCTTGCCACTGTCGATTCAGCATTGACGTGTTCGAGAACACATGCCACGGTCAGTTAGCATTGACTTATTCGATAACCAATGGTTGAGTTAGCAGTTCGTTTACAAGGAAATGTAAAACTCCTATCGGACCTAAATGTGCAACTCCTTGCATGAACGAATAAAATGATTAAACCTCGTGTGTGTATGTGCTTTTGTATGTATGAGAGAGAGAGAGAGAGAGAGAGAGAGAGAGAGAGAGAATGAAATTTGATAGTATATAAACGCATGTCATGGGTGATAACTTTAATGATTGTGCATGTCAAATTAAATGCGAAATCACAGATTAACATGGATCTTCTAGATGTAAATCGATTAATAACGGATGATAAAAAGTACGATAATGTAACAAATTAGATAAAAACGACGAGCCTAATATCCATAAACACAAAAGGCATCATAATATAGAGAAATAGCTAAATCAAAAAGTCCAATTGTAATTTTATGTCATGAATGTGTGATTTTATAATTATTGTATGATCGCGACAATGAAAATTATAATTTACTCGTCAAATACGTAACCCGTCAAATTATACCATACTTGTCAAATACGTATTCCGTCAAATTATAATGTGCTCGTCAAATACGTATTCCGTCTTGACATTTGTTTGATCCAATCTTACACTCAAGCTTTGACGTTTGAGAATGTCTTATTAGATAACTAGAAAAGCTGTTGGGGGAAAATTAAACAATTTATAAGCAGCTGGTAGGATCTGGGAAAAGGAAAGATCTAATATCGGCATAGATAATGATCGGGTGGTCAAAGGATCAAATATCGGCATACATAATGATCGGGTGATCAAAGGATTAAATATCGGCATACATAATATTTAGCTGCTCAGTCAAAATGTAATTTGGATACAACTCTTATATGTCAACTTACGCTCAAATATGCCGTTTAAATGTAATCGACACACCCACAAATGTTTTCCAGAAATCGAAAGTCTGACTTACGTCGATTGAAATGAAATTAAACTATTTGTTTGGAACTATATCAGGACAAATTATGTGTATTCCACGTACAGATCAACAAGAACAGATATTTGAACATTATAAAATGCCAGCGCCCATTCTTTGAAAGGTAGTCCTACAGCAAGGACTCTCAAAGTGAACGCACAAATTCTGTTGAACGCTATGTTTTAGCATAATTGGGTCTTTTTGTAGATTTGCTAGAGAAACACTCAGCAGATCATACGGTTCAGTCATACAGGTATTATGTGGTCACTTCACTACGACGCTAAAATAAAAACTACATGCTTTCATAAAAGGAAACTTATATGTGACTTCGTCTTGTTGGTGTTGTTCATCAGCAAGCTTGGAAGTGTCCGATGAATCATATGATACGAGAACTTCGTGGAAACGTTTTATATTTCATCTTGTTGTACCTAATGTTTACATTCTTTAGAACGGTTTTTTTACCTAAATTTTCATATTTTTGGAACTTTACCTTTAGTTGGCACCATATAGCCACTATTATTCTGATGTTCTGCAAAACACTACTGTATATCTATTTGTACTGATATCTACTGATATATATTTGTACTGATATCTATTTGTACTGCACATATATTTGTACTGATATCAACTGATAGCTATTTGTACTGATGCCTATTTGTACTGCATATCTGTTTGTACTGATATATATTTGTCAGGGACTTGATTCTAAGTGATACAGTTATTCTGTGTCCTTTGGTTCAGATTTATTTTGAAATCTCTTTTTTCAAAGACATATAGTGTGGATTTCGTAAAATTAAGCTTGATGAATTGGCTTGAAGTTTAATATTCATGGATAGAAATAATGATTTATAAATGGGGATGGATACTAAATGCAACCATTCAAAACAGACGCTAAAATACTTAGGATGAAAGGGGTCAACAATCTAAAACAAAATTGACTTGGTTTAATATGAACCATTATTAGGATTCCTCGTCTATTGTGTTTCAAGCTGTAGTACTGTAACAAAAATTCCATACTTTTCGGAAATTGGACATTTTCAACTCCAATCAGGAATTCTATCTAACAAATAAGGCAGTTTCTTCAATTGTATGGCTCACATATCATGGGTTGCAAACTTTATATCGCGTTCCTGAAGTCCAGAAAAACTCTTTTCATGTTGCCCTGGGTTGGCGATTGTTTGTGGACTCAGTCAAGGTACAATGACAACTCGAATAAGCTCAATCCAAATCGATGCTAAGTCTCTTTGATGCAGTCGGACATATCTACACAACGTAAGAATTAACTTATTAACTGCCTGCTTTTAAATATTGATCGTATCTATAACACAAAAATGTTAATCTGAAAATGTCATTCATCTTTCTTCTTCAAATGTCACAAACCGTTAAACTGCCAAAAGAAACCCTTTTAATCATTGAGAATTTTCAGTGAAAGATTAGATACAGCTTATATAAGCAATTTGTACCTGTCAGGTTACCTGTCAAAAAGTCAGAAAAGGTACACGAAGCATTGAGGTGAGTTCATGTGTACACTATAGACTTGTAATTCCAAAACGAGATCATCGTTTATACCTGCACCCTTTTTCATTTCTGTAAACATAGTTCTTTACAGTTATTAACAATAGCATATGTATATGGACCACAAAATTTATGTGCTGAAGATGTCGTTATAGGCAGTTATGCATGGTGAAAACCTTGCACACTATGTATGTTATCCTTCAGATACTTTGGTTGACTTTAAACAACAGAAATCCAGAAAAATGCTTAAGTAGATGTCTGCGACAATATACATTTAAATTTATGCATATAAATACATTATAATGAAAATGTATCCATCAGTCGGCAACGATGCTAATCTCTAGTCATGATAAATGAGATAAGTATCAATATCACTGTGACCGTTTCCACTTTCTTTGCTTAGGTAATGTACCCTAATGAGCGCAGGCCATGTAATTGGTCATTTGAATATAATTTCTTTCTTGGTTTACCAGCTGCAATAAATAGCAATGTATGGTGAGTAATAATGTATTGTAATAACCTGCATTTAGGGAGTGAAGTATGCATGCTTGTATACGGTAAACACCATACAAGCCGCCTAATTCGGTCTCGATTTTTTTTTTTTTTTTTTAAATCAGTGCATTACCAGTGAATTGCTAAAATGAGTTCACATTAATATTTTCTAGGATCCTTTGTTTTGTTTACTTCGTCAATTAGTTGTTAGCTGGTATAGTCTACATGTTTTGAGTTAGCGAAAATAGGGAGTATCGATGCCGACGGCTGGCATCCTTGATAATTTGATTAATGACTATTTCTAGTTAACCGTTTAAGACTTACGGTACATACTCAATGTGTTTATAGCCGCTGATGTTTCATTTGTATACATCATCGCATTTAAGTTTGGTTTTTCTCTTCTGTATTTCTTTGGTACATACACATGTTGACTGCCCTGTCATGCGGTCTACCTCGGTAATATTGTAACAGTGCATAACAGTTTCCGAACCATTGCTATCAGCAACAGCATAACACGGTATGTGCCGCGAATTACAAAACTGATTTTTGTCTTTTCTTGGGGCAATACAATCGCAATGTAACAATATGTAAAATATAAAGTTGGTAATTTCTATAAATGATCATTGTGAAGATTGACTAAATATATACATGCAATACTAGCTCATGCTTGTTTGAATACTCCAACAAAAATTGTGGGTTTTGTGGGCTCTGTTGGGTGTGGGTTTTGTGGGTTTTGTTAGAACAGTGGGTTTTGTGGGCGCTGTGGGTTTTGTGGGTTTTGTTGGATTTGTGGGTTTTGTGGGCTTTGTGGGCTTTGTTGATTGTGGGTTTTTTGGGTTTTGTCAAGAGTATATAAGGCTTTGTGGGCTGCTTGTGGGGGTTCAGTCAGCTAGCAGCAATCAAACTAGGTACATCACAGTTATTGTGAGTTTTATTTTTTTTAATTTTTTTTTAAATTTTGTTTTGTTTAGTTTATTACAGAGTTATGTAACTTTAAGCACAAAGCAATATTTATTTAAGGAATTTATATTTTTATTTTTAATTCCTTTCTCTGATCCAAATTATATGCATTCTAGTCATTTCTAATTTATTTTTATAAGCAAACTAGATATTGTTATATAATTTATTATTTGAACCTCAGTTATATGGTCAAGTGAGTGTTGTCCTCACAGACCAATACTTTTATTTATTTATTTTTATTTTCTTTATTTAATTTGTTTTATGAAGCTAAAGACATACAGAGAAGTTCTCTACATTACAAACATATAACTCCTTTTCTTAAACTAAAGGTCCAACAAAGTTCTGAGGGAAATAGAATGTTTAAGTCA
The DNA here is from genome assembly GCA_016617855.1 of Megalonaias nervosa. Lineage (NCBI taxonomy): Eukaryota > Metazoa > Mollusca > Bivalvia > Unionida > Unionidae > Megalonaias > Megalonaias nervosa. Next base: position 47,588 of record JAECUM010094169.1, on the reverse strand, counting down.
TTGTGAGTGTTTTCCTCACCGACTTGACATTCTAAATTCAATTCAACAATACTTGATTAATCTAGCAATCTATAAAAACATAATTTATTTAAATTTCTATTTTATAATTGACTAGTTGTCTAAGTCATTGTGAGTGTTTTCCTCACCGACTTGACAGCCAATTTACTTCCATCTATATCAATTCACTTCAAATGAGTATTAAGCTAGAGTTGAAGTGTCAAGTCAAGCAAGTGTTTTTCCTTGCAGATTTTACATTTCATATATTACAATCAAGTCATATTTTCTCTTCTGTAGTAAACTTTATTACAACTAAATCCAAATATGGTAACTCTTTTATAATTTTCATTCATCAAAAGAAGTAATAATATAATGAACTAATAGTATAGTGCTAATGTGTACCCTGACCTTGTGTGAAATTATCATATACCATACTGTACCTCAAGACAATGATAGTATTTTGGCTTAGTGCACAAAACAACAAGACTATCATGGTTATGAACTGACTTTATTCAATGTTTCTTAATAAATGGATCATCATATTATCTTATGGTTGAAAAGGAATCAAGAGTTTGAGTTCACTCCATTCTCCCCTCCTTAGTCAGCTGATAAGAAGCATACTCATCCCTGGTGCCGTACTCCTGTGTAGTATTATCAGGACCTAGCTCGGCCGTTACAGTATTTGCTGCAATGTATGGTCAGTAATCATGTATTTTGCTGCAATGTATGGTAAGTAATCATGTATAATGCTGCAATGTATGGTAAGTAATCATGTATAATGCTGCAATGTATGGTGAGTAATCATGTATTTTGCTGCAATGTATGCATTTTGCTGCAATGTATGGTGAGTAATCATGTATTTTGCTGCAATGTATGTATTTTGCTGCAATGAATGGTGAGTAATCATGTATTTTGCTGCAGTGTATGTATTTTGCTGCAATGAATGGTGAGTAATCATGTATTTTGCTGCAATGTATGTATTTTGCTGCAATGTATGGTGAGTAATCATGTATTTTGCTGCAATGTATGGTAAGTAATCATGTATAATGCTGCAATGAATGGTGAGTAATCATGTATTTTGCTGCAATGTATGTATTTTGCTGCAATGTATGGTGAGTAATCATGTATTTTGCTGCAATGTATGTATTTTGCTGCAATGAATGGTGAGTAATCATGTATTTTGCTGCAATGTATGGTGAGTAATCATGTATTAACAGAGTACTTCAACTTGTCATGAGTTGTTAGTCACAACAGAGTGCCATTCATCTGAGTCTAAACACAGTGTTTTGCAAAACCAAATCGGAGGCAGTGGTTTCAAAAGTTAAACAAAAACATTGGAGTCAGTTTTGTTTTTTAAAAATCAAATTATTACTATACGTTTATATTTCATGAATATTCCAAGGCTTCGAAACGTTACATCCGTTGTTACTATACGCTTATATTGCATGAATATTCCAAGCCTTCAAAATGTCACATTCGTTGTTACTATACGTTTATATTGCATGAATATTCCAAGGCTTCAAAATTTCACATCCGTTGTTACTATACGTTTATATTGCATGAATATTCCATGGCTTCAAAATTTCACATCCGTTGTCACTATACGTTTATATTGCATGAATATTCCATGGCTTCGAAACGTCACATCCGTTGTTACTATGCGTTTATATTGCATGAATATTCCAAGCCTTCGAAACGTCACATTCGTTGCTACTATACGTTTATATTGCATAAATATTCCAAGCCTTCGAAATGTCACATTCGTTGTTACTATACGTTTATATTGCATGAATATTCCAAGGCTTCGAAACGTCACATCAGTTGTTACTATACGTTTATATTGCATGAATATTCCATGGCTTCGAAATTTCATATCCGTTGTTACTATACGTTTATATTGCATGAATATTCCATGGCTTCGAAACGTCACATCCGTTGTTACTATACGTTCATATTGCATGAATACTCCATGGCTTCGAAACGTCACATCAGTTGATACTATGCGTTTATATGGCATGAATATTCCAAGCCTTCGAAACGTCACATTTGTTGTTACTATACGTTTATATTGCATGAATATTCCAAGGCTTCGAAACGTCACATCCGTTGTTACTATACGTTTATATTGCATGAATATTCCATGGCTTCGAAACGTCACATTTGTTGTTACTATACGTTTATATTGCATGAATATTCCATGGCTTCGAAACGTCACATCCGTTGTTACTACACGTTTATATTGCATCGTTTATGAATAACTGCGTTTAAAAGGACGATCCTGAAAACAAGTTGTAAAGGTATTACATGCCCATGGTATGGATGCTGTAGCAACGTTCCACTAGAACAAGTTGGTACAGGTATTACATGCCCATGATATGGATGCTGTAGCGACGTTCCACTAGAACTATTTGGTACAGGTATTACATGTCCATGATATGGATGCTGTAGTGACGTTCCAATAAAAACAAATAACTCGCTATCTTACACAGTATATAGTAGTGTAGAAAATTATCAATAGGTTTGCATGAAAGGAATAATTTTTCGCTTGAAAATTTAAGAAATTGAAACTACTAAAGCTAGCATATTGTCAAGATTATCATAGACAGATCGAGAGAAAAAATATCATGATAAAATATTAGAAAGAATAAAGACATAATGTTCATTCAAACGCTGAAGAATTACCCCAGCAACTTTCCAACTTGTATATTATATTCCATACAGTGACAGACCACATATATCAGTTGCCTATCTTTAGTCACAGTTATCGACAATACGTCTTCGTAAATAGCCTACAGTACTTTTAAGTGGTACATGGTGGACTCAGACCCCTATAAATATAACATCTCCTCTCCAAACACAAAATTTCTCAACGTTCTACTTGATATTTTATACTTTCTCCATCATCAAGATATAAAACAAAGGTTTAATGAATATATGTAATTGCAGTATGTATGTTGGAAGTTCACAATTTCTGTACCGTGTGAAAGGGGACGACGTAATGTGCAATATTATTTTTCTTCTCTCTCTCATTTTCCTAAGTCATATATTTAAATCCTTTTTAACGTTAAGACGCGTTTGTTTTTATTCCATTGCTTGTAATGTGCTTTAAAGGAAATCAGAAAGAGCAGTATGGTTTTTCTTCGGAAAGCTCTTCCGTATTTGATACAGTATAATAATCAAATCTCTGTTTTCTGCATCTTTAACACTTACAAATTAAAAAAGAGAAACGCTCGCCTTTATTACGGTTTTTATAATCCTAGTTTGGGACTGAAATATCTGTCATTTTTATTTTTTTTTTAAAATGCAGTCATTACACTTCGAAATTAGTAGACGGTCGTTTCTTCTAGAATGACGTCACACAAAATAAGAGACACAGCCCGCCGCACCCGTATGTAAAATATAACAATTTAATCAGGTACATAAACAAAATCAAATTGAACATGACATTCCAATTAAACATAGTGTTTAAGTTTTGACAAAGGTCAATATTCGAAACTGATCTGAAAAATTTATATGCGACTCAGAATTCAAATTTGATGGAGAAACGGCAACTAATCCACAGGAGAGAGCTAACTGTTTTGTCAGAAAATGCAAAACACCTGTACACCCCATAGAATGTTTCATTCGTAGCACTACGGTGAATAAGGAAACCGATCTTCAAATGCTGAAATTACAGCATCAATAAAACAACTTAAGCTACGTAAATATCAGGGGTTAAATGGTGTACAGAACGAGCATATAAGGTACGGGGGCCGAAATCTGATAGAAGTTATTACAAATCTATTCAATGCGATACTAAAAGCTGCCAAACACCATTTGACTGGAAATTCGGCATAATTATACCAATCTACAAAGGCGGAGGAAAGTGTACAAATGACATTGACAGCTACAGGGCTCTATCTTTGCCACCTGTTTTGTGCAAACTATTTGAAAAATGTGTATGTGTTAGATATAATACATGGTAAAAAAAATTCCCAATACTCAAAAAACAGGGCTTCCAAAAGGGATTGAGTTCTATGACAGCATCGTTTAACTTATATGAAACTATCTTCGCTAACCTGGAATTAGAATCAAAAGCCTATGACGCATTTTGGACACCAGGAAGGAGTTTGTCACTGTATTGCACGAGGGACGTTTCAGAAAGCTTGCTCTATTGGGAATTACTGGCAAATTCCTCACTGCAATTAAGGAATCATATTCTAATAACATTGTCAACTATAAAGGACATTAAATCTAAGCCTATATGAAGCAGGCAAGGTGTTAACCAAGGTGGGGCTCTTTACACGCTTCTGTACCTGGTATATATCAATGACATGTTAAAGTTGTTGAATGATTCCAGATTGGGAATAACCCGTTGAGTAGTATAGAGAAATGCCGCTTCTGGACCACTTTTTAACTAGAGAAGTTTTTGATACCACATAACGCTTTAATTTAAGCATCAAAATTTGACAAAATCGATTTACAATCCCGCGTTTTAAAAGATATAAAACATCTAACTAGTGAGTACAATTTGCAAATAAAGGATTCTTTAAATGCTCCTGCAAATGCTTCTACTCTTCTCGAATTCATTTTTATTTTTAATTACTACGTGATAGGTATTCGCCTCTGGAAAATCGTAACCGCTTTATTTTGAGTATTTTACAATAGTATCACTAAAGGCTTTATTTGCCTGTTCTTTGTATAAAAATTATTCTGAAGACTGAACTGTCAGAATGGGCTAAATCGATTTTGTCAAATTTTGATGCTTAAATTAAAGCGTTATGTGGTATCAAAAACTTCTCTTGTTAAAAAGTGGTCCAGAATCGGCATTTCTCTATACTACTCGTTGGATCATTTTCTTCTGGAAACCCTGCGACAGCCCCCCCCCCCCCCCGATTTTCAAGCAATGCATTGAATCGCTCACTTGTACTTGGTAAGCTGGAGTTTTACAATCAATGAAAGGAAGAGTTTCACTGTCATCTCTAAGCGGACCGCTCCGGTGGTCTAAGTGGTTAGAGCGTCCACCTAGGATGCCGGAGGTTGAGTGTTCGAACCCTGGCCGCGTCATACCAAAGACTTATGAAAATGGTACTAGCTGCCTCGCTTGGCGCTCAGCATTAAGATGTTAGTGTTAGGACTGGTCGGCCTGGTGTCAGGATAATGTGACTGGGTGGGATATGATGCCACGTTAAAAAAGCTACGTTAAAAAATCCAAATCACACACACACACACACACACACACACACACACACATACACACACACACACACATCATCATCATCATCATCATCATCATCATCATCTTCAAACGAAAAAGATAGAAGAGAGGCTGCAATTTCAATAGGAGAGTCTGTCCAAACTTTATTCTGGTTTCCCCGAAATACCGAACACGTAGGCATCCTCATGAGCTCTTATACGAGGTACGTAGCAAAAATGGAAGCAGCATGTTCAAAAGGAAGAACATCGCTACATTCCCTTATCAGGAAAACGAAATGTAAATTAAACCCCTTAACCACTGCAAGTCTGTATAAAATATATTATTCCAACAGCGATTTATGGTTGCGAGGTATAGTCAAAGATTGGATCTAAAGGCATTAAAAGACTGGAATAATTCAGCATCAATGTGTGAAGGACATTCAGGTCTACAATGAAAGAAAGCATGCTTGGACTGAACCGTGCTGTCCCTCAAACTGATAAAAAGAAAGCTCAATTTCCTTTGCAAATAATGTCATATGCCTGGAGAATACGTTGTATAGAATAAAATATTTTAATGAGACTGTATACCTTTCTTTGTAGGAATGACGGTATTAAACAAAATGGGATTTATTCCTTATATGTGTTCTTTATCGATATCAACCGGTGAGGCTAGTAAAATAATTTCGCTACAGTTACATTCAGGCATGAATAAGTGTTTCTTCGGAATTGTACTGTTCAGTGTGTTTCTATTAAACTCCGTAATGTGTCGTATATTGTACCGTCCAGTGTCTCTCTATTAAACTCCGTAATGTGTCGTATATTGTGCCGTCCACTGTCTCTCTATTAAACTCCGTAATGTGTCGTATATTGTGCCGTCCACTGTCTCTCTATTAAACTCCGTAATGTGTCGTATATTGTACCGTCCAGTGTCTCTCTATTAAACTCCGTAATGTGTCGTATATTGTACCGTCCAGTGTCTCTCTATTAATCTCCGTAATGTGTCGTATATTGTACCGTCCAGTGTCTCTCTATTAATCTCCGTAATGTGTCGTATATTGTACCGTCCAGTGTCTCTCTATTAAACTCCGTAATGTGTCGTATATTATATCGTCCAGTGTCTCTCTATTAAACTCCGTAATGTGTCGTATATTGTACCGTCCAGTGTCTCTCTATTAAACTCCGTAATGTGTCGTATATTGTACCGTCCAGCGTCTATTAAACTCCGTAATGTGTCGTATATTGTACCGTCCAGTGCATCTATTAAGCTCCGTAATGTGTGTTCTTCATATTACGACTTGAAAGACGTTTATTTTAATGCTTTTATAAAATAAGACCTTTCCGGCTAAGAAGGAATGGAAGCACTTTGTATAAAACACCATAAATTAATATGAGAATAATCGCTTTAAGCACATGTGCTTTAACTATCCATCCCTTCGAAGATTAAAAATGTACATCATTTTATTAAACCCGCCATTTTCTTGCAAATACCAAGGTCAAACAAAGAGCATAAAAATATTTTGTCAAATTTCTGGTCACTCCATACAGTATGATATTTTTGTAATTGTCAACATTGCAACACTCCGTACACTGATGTTATTACTCATGTGCATATCTTTTGTTCAAAAACACAAAGAATGATGGATCGATATTGGCCGCATATTAACAAGTGTTTTAATATTGTATGTGGTACATACAATTATCAAGGAGATAATTCCCATACTCATGTGGACTGAATGACCCCGAAGTCTACAGAGATTTTATGATGTCAGCTGCAATATTTTCTGCAGGAAGCTTCCATACATTTTGCAACTAATCAGAAAGTTTTTGTTTGTTTGCTGGTGTTTTTGTTTTCTTTAAATGGCTAACTAACGAAATGAAAATGAACGAATAAACTCAAAATTATCCCGCTGGGTTACTTCACCGATAACTTGACAGCATTGATTACGTTTTAATATAACTGTTCATGTAATACATATCCTAGTTGTTGATAATTGGATTGTTATATTGAGTTTGAGAATATACAAATGTCCCATTTATCTGTAGAAAACGCTGTCAATAATTCACATATGTAATGTAATCCCACTTATATATGTATGTGTTCTTGATTTATATGTATGAGTATACGTGTGAGAGTGTGATTTATATATGTAATTGTACGTCTTGTTATTAATGTCCTAAAAGAGGAAATAAAAATAAAGACATGCATTTATATTTCACGAGTTAAACGTTTTCCTTGGAGATTTCATCTCTCATCAGTCATTCCGCTTCAACTGATTGTTTTGGTTCGGTAGTTCTGAGGGTCCATTAGACTTCGTCTATCAATAATGTCGTCGCTAAGTAATTGTTCGACAGGTTGGCCTTGCTCTGGTGCAAGACGCACAAGTACTTCCAACAAATTATATTTCTTTTCTGATAAAACTGCTGTGTAATCATAGAAAATATTTTCACGTGGAATATTAATGTTGTTTGCACTCTTTTACGTTTTTTCAAGAACTACATTGATTGCGCCCCTGCATTGTGTCAACAACTATGGTCTTCGTTTTCGACGAATAACTGTTACACGAACAAGTACGTATTTTTTGAATATCAGTCTGGCTTTTTTTCCTTTCGGTGGTCGAGTTATTGTTGATTCGATGTAATTGACGGATACTTTTATCACGGTGGGTTTGCCGGTGAATATTAATTATCGCTTTAGAAACAATCCCGGGATGTGTTCATGCTCGACGTGGTCAGAGACAGGGCGTTTTTGCGTGTTAATGCGCTCATTCCAAGTTGGCCTCCAGTTGGTACAGTAATGATACATCGGAGCGGTTCCAACGGTCGATTTCTATCTGGCCCTTGCGTAGATTACATCTGGGTATATATGAAGGTCTGTTAATGTCGTTGTCACGCGGATATTCATGAACAAAATCAACATCGATGTTGACATGACAGTTAAATACCTCAAGATTTTTATCTCATGGTTGTTCAGGATCCATTACAGATATGTAATGATGTATCTTAAACACAGACACCAAAGATGGTTAAGTACCTGTTTAGACAGATGATGGATCCTTCAAACTGAATTCCGTCTCTGGCGGCCAATGATGTCGATAAAATAAATGTGAAAAAACTCCTGAAACGTCGTGGGTGAAGACAAGCGATATTGGTACACCATTACCATATATCATTATTGTTCTTGTAACACACCTGCGTCTAGTTTCGGATAAGACAAACAAGTACGACCAAAGGATCGAAGCCAGCTAATGCCGCACTGAAAGCAATGAGCCAGTTCTTTTTCTCCTCTGCTTTGCAAGTTAATATTCCCTTAACTGCGGTCGACCCACTTGCTAAGCGAATTGGTGAAGGTAGGGTAGATAGCTCATAAATAACTTTTATTGTTTCGTCTCAACGTTGGCAACATCGACGTTGTCTTTGATAAAGGTAACCGACATACCAGAGTATCCGATTCCCTCGTTTTAATTGATTTTGGCCAGGTTTATTGCGATGGCTCCTCGCGGCTTCAAAACAACGTCGTTGATGTCCACGTTTGACGTTTGCAGTTTTACAGTTCTATCTTGAAAAAATCACAAGGTCATTTGGGTCGACGCTAACAACAACCCGGTTGTTCAACTCTGTCCCTGGTTTAAACCACATTGGCGCCTCCCTGTCGGGTCAGTACTTTCGCACGTCTGTAAATGTCAACTGGCATTTTCGTATATACATTCAAGTGTCCCTTCTAAGTGACGTAGTCTTTCATAATGCAAACTCAGCAAGCGCGCACATGATTGGTGTTTCCGAAAGTGCACGCAGTGCTTCAACGACGAGATTGCCGCACATTGGACCGTCTTTCATGTTTGCGACAGCAGCGTTGAATAAAATAGAGGCGGACGCCTTTGTCGTCCAGAAACTTCGCTTCGAGCACTGGCGCCCGTGGAACGTCGAATGGTGAAGCCATCACGTTGATTATCAGCAACTACACGGATAACTTGTCCGGGGAAAGTTTGAAATGAACTCACGTTTGTTTTTTCATCGCGGTTGACATCATTTTAGAATTGACCTAGACTCAGTGTGACAAACTTACACTGGTGCGACATTTTTTAAAACGCTCCAGGTATAAATGCCTACTACTGCTCTGAGAAAAAAACAACGAACTTTACAGAGATGCCATCCACCCTCATTCGACAACTCATTTCTCCAACAAAATTCTTATCCGAGAGGATCACAGCAATGCATCTGTAATTGGGGATGGGGTGCTGAATTACATGTGCATGTCGACGACGAACTGCCTGGACAGATATAAGTGTTGCAACGAAAAGGTAATAAATCAGGTACAACGTAGTGTTACGTGTAGGCTCGTACAAAAGTAACAAAATAAAAAAGTGAAGCCAACAAGCTTTGTAAGTTTTAACAAAATAGTTTATTTCCCTTGGAAACAATGTAAAAATATGAAATAGGACTTACGGTTTGTGACTATAAACCAAAAATTAATCCTAGAATTCAAAAATATAAGTCCTATCACTAAACAGTTCTAATTGAATCCAGGTTCGAATCTCGATGAAGTTCCAATATGGAAGGCGATGACGTCCACTATAACCAGTTTGTGTTGATGTGTCAACAGTTCCTAGTTGAGTCACCAAGAATATAATTCCGGCTTTAGAATTACAAATAATTTAGTGAATGTCTTTGTCCAAGTATTTGGTTGAAGAAAAGTATTTCGCAGGGTGAATAAATTATTTTAAATACGGAAATCAACTCAAATGGCAACAACAAGACAAATACCTTGAGCCCAAAGGTACAATTTTACGACTGACAAAATTTCACTGAGATATGAGTATTAAACCCAACTAAAACATCATTTCAGACCCGCGTGATGGGTCACGTGGTCACTTAATCATCGAACAGCGCAATAAAATAAATGCCAATTTACACGTAGGCCAAAATAGCCCTAGCTAAGAATCAGATTCTCACGATGGAAATAAATATAAAAGAAAGGCTGTTTACAACTTAGCTAACACGTGGACCGAACATGACCTTAGTACTAACCAATTATTTTCATTCAGTGTTTACAAAATCGAAAACAAGGTTAAGAACTAGGTTAGCTAAAATTAGTAATAAAGCAATATTTTTGCGTTCTAATAAGACTAAAAGAACAGAACTAAATTTACTGGAACAAATATCAAATCCAGTAAAAATATTATCCTTACAATAAAATGTAAAAAACAGAATTTAAAACTAACAAAGAAGCAATGTAATTACATATACGTAACAGTAGTAAAACATTTCTGGGACATCTGCAAACCTATGTTGATGTTATGATCCCGGCCCATATATGACCACATTTTGTGATATGCTGTGCGACCTGATTGGCCCAATCGACGGAATGTCTTCAAACCGTTCCTGATCACCGTTTAACCGCATAAAAACGTCATACACTCTTAAATTGACAAATTTCGCTGTGCTACTGGACTGTCTGCGGTTACTCGATTCATATTTTGAAACACCAAGAACACTTATGTTTGTGCAGTGATACCTTGTTGGGTAGTTATTTGCCATGAAAACTGCCGAAAGTTGATTTGCTTTAAGTCTGTGGTGAACACGAGAAACGATATCGTTGCCGTACGTCAAAACGACAACAAACACGCTTTAGTGGCCTATGATGGGATTACCACAGGCATCCAAAATGTTAATTTCGACAACACAGCTTGACCATCAGTGATACCAGCACGACAAAATTAGAATCTTTGTCGTCGTCCTTTCTGGTTAAAATATAAGACAGAGGAATAACACACGCAAACAATAACTGTGCTTCACAAAATTGTCCTCGACGCTAAGTGAACTCAGCGCTATAATTGGGGTTGGTGCTAAGCAGCGTACAGGCGCCGCCAATACGAGGTTTGACAAGCATACCACCAGTTTGTGAGTCAAGAAAATCAGCCTTTGTATGCCGATGTAAGATATGCAAGGTATCGTCTGCATGGTCGGCTCCACCTTTACCAAACATCAAAGTCGGGCTAGTGATTTTTGTATAATCGTTTTTGTATCATTCGAGCCCGATAAATGTCGTGGTAACGACAATGTCTAATCATGGTTCGATTTTCTTTCCGTCGATGAGATCTCGTGCGCTTTTAACAACAACATGATGCCATTGTTGATAAATCCGACCCGGGTGCCTTCGGCGTAACTGTTTATCATCGTCTTGCACGGTTTTCCCTCGATTTCAAAGAAGATCTCAAGCATTTGCAATTCTGTTCATTCACCTTCACTAGGGATCCTAGCTCGGTAATAATAATGCTGGTAACCTCGAACGCTTCGATCAGACGCAACTATGTCGAACGCACGATCGGATACATCCTAGAATTGCGCCATGGTGAAATTTTATACATTATTGATCTCATCCGATGCCCTTTCAGCCCCGCCTACAACCGTAATCAGCCTCCCATTGCCAGATTTGCAATCATCGAATCGGTATTATCTTGTTCCGTCTCAGCCAGACGTCGTTGGGCAGTTTTGTTGATGATTTTACCAGCCGGGGCTGGCATTGTTGCCGTGGACGAAAGCCAGACTTTGGTTATAGCTGCCGAATGTTTGCTTCCCGATTCGCTAATTGTTAAAGTCGACCTCAAATTGAATGAACCGCCTTTTCAGCCAGCCCGCAGTAGCGCTTGTGATGCTATCAGCTACTCGCATTACAAGTTATTAGGCGATCAGTGCAGCGCTGTTGTGAATAAAGACCGGACGTCATCGCCAGGGTCATTTCCGTAATATGTTGAGTAAACAAGTTTTCTCGCATTGACAACATGTATAGGCTTTACTCACAGGGCAGTCATTTTACTAAATATCAGGTCGATCTCTAATGCACTTGTCAGAAGTACCCCAATCCAATGCGTACCGTCCAGGTCCACGAGAGAAAAGAAAAATGCGTCCATCGTGGATTTATGAATGGAAGATGCACTGGCGGTCGCTAAATCCCTGAGTATGTTATAACATGACTGTTCGTTCGCTGATGGTGCAATCACGTACAGCCAATGCCGCTTTAAGCATCGCATTATCGGATTCAACAACGTTTTGAGATTTTCTGGATCTAACCGGGCCAATGACGAGTAAACAAACCGAATTCGGAAGCATAGAACTGATTCAATCGGAAATATGCTTTGGTGGTTGCGGCTTTGCAACGCAGAGAAAACAAGACAAAAAAAGATTTCATGCTGAATGTCAACTGTTGTATATTTATCAGCATGCCTTCATATTGTGTGGGATGCCAGATTAAAACTCGTACTGCAAATCCATCTCGTTGGGTTTAAACGCGTATTAACAGAATCACATTCAATGGAACTTTCTCCTCATGTGGAGCCTTGAATATCGTCAGACCTTACCTAACCAAACAAGCATTGTGGCAAATTCACTTCTCAGCCTCGAAATGGATGGTTCGATGTTTTAACACCCAACGAAGTACACTAGGCTGATGTCTTGTTTCTCCCACATGATCGGATACGTGGTCGCGAACCCAGCGTGAAAGCACGCCATGGTCGTGCAAACGCATGCAAATATGTACCAACCGTCGTAAATGTTGCTAGCAGATACAAGGAAGTCTAGCCGTTGACGTCTAAAGAGTCAACAAGTCTCGCAGACGTGTTGAAACGTATATATGCACGTGGACGGCTAACATGACCGCGGCTTCTACGGTCTTGCGTGGATTGCTTGAGTTGATTTCCAGAAGGCAGCATTATAAAATACAAACTGAACTTTTTATAATATCATCTTTATAATATGGGATCAGAAACAGCAATCGCTTCGAATCAAGATAGAATTTGTCCGTGATGACATCATCTGCTCCTTCCTTGACAACATCGTCGACAATTTCCTTGACATTTTAAATATTCGTGCTTGCAAGTCTTTGCCACAGATCGCGATAATACTTGGCGACAGATTAGCATGGTCGGCGAAACTGGTTACATAACTTAACTCCGATGCTACATTTAAGACATGGTGGGGGACCGATTAGAAAACATAGGAGAACAAGTGTGATTTCCAATATACAAAATGAAATGTTATGTTGCAAACTTCACGTTTTCCAAGGCATATGCCCGTGCATCATTTGTGCCCGAACGCGATCGCAATATATATATAAGTGCAGTTGACTATATGTAAGTGCAGTTGATCGTAAGTTCTTTTTCTCATTTTTACCTTGTTTTTTCTAGGGAAATAAATTATTTGTTAAACTTTACAAAGCTTGTTGTCTTCACTCTTTTCTTGTTACTTTTGTATGAGCCTAGACACGTAACACTAGAAACTATGATCCTTTCCCCCACACAGAAACTTGTCATACCTATAAACTAGGATCCTTTCCCATATACAGGACCTTGTAATACCTATTTTGACCCATAAATAAAAAAATATGGAACTTTGAGTCTCCACATGGAATTGAAAGCGTTCGTAATCGCTTTTGCAGAGAGATATCGAAACTGCCAGCGTTCATAATAGCTTTCACAGATAGATATTGAAATTGCTAGTCAATACATCTCCTACATGCATCGACGTTAATGTAGGAGATATCCACCTTTTCATTCGAAATTTTTTTTAAAAAACCCCACAAAAACATGTGAAGTATTTCATTAAATTAGAATGAACAATGGGCGTTACTCAGTTGAATCTTATATATGATGTCTTAAAGATGATATTAGAAGAATCAACTTGCCAAACTAAAATTAAATATTTCTTAATTAAATATGGCATTGAGAATATTAGGATGTCGAACCAAAAATGTAATCAATCACACATTCAAAATCTGTGCCATCCAATATGTTGTTGAAACTGTTGACTTCATATGACGAATGATTAATAACAAGAGTCATCATGGCATTAAAATGAGTCACATATGCATTAAAATGAGTCACATTGACATTCACATGAGTCACGTTGGTATTAAAATGAGTAAAAGTGGCATTAAAATCAAGTTGAAAGTCGCCAACAACTACTTGACATTCACCCGAGTCCCTCGAGACACCACCGAATGTTTCTAATCCGGGATGGGTCGATTTAGAACGCCCGTGAAGGGAATGACACTGGATTAACTGAAATACTATGGGGAACTCGGTCCTATCCAATGCAGTCGTGTTAATATTTCAGTCAACCATAAGTTTCCGATCCGTAGGTAAATCTTTGCGACATTGGTTTTTACTCATGTAAATACTTTGTGAATCTTCAGAAGAAAAAAAAAACAACATTAATAATAATAATAATAATAATAATAATAATAATAATAATAATAATAATAATAATAATAATAATAATATTATTATTATTATTATTATTATTATTATTATTATTTCTTTTCAGTATCCAGCTACAACAATCTCATGACGTATTTTATTTACTGCCTTCTCTACGTATAACTTGACCGGGATATAAATGTTTTGTACATTGTTATGTATATTTAATTTAATTGTTTGTTTGCAAGTTTTAATTTTTTTTTATTTCATTATAGGTTATTGTAATGTAACACTGTTTGCTATACTTGACCTTGTCGAAAACTGAGTTCATTTCTGCTTGACCTGATTGACTATTTTTCAGTATTTTAATTTCATTTATGTAAACAATTAATAATAGCTTCGTTATTCTCTATGTGTATCAGCTTATTATCAAGATTATTATTCATTTAAACAAGAAGGAGTAAATATGTTGATCAGTGTCAGGGTTTTGGAGATTCCTAAGTGAATTCTGTAGGCTATTATACAAGGCTCATTAGATCATTGTAGAAGGTTATTTTCCACTAGGTAATGGTTGTTTTTAGAAAATGCTAATTGTGACCTGAGGTCAAGCAGAGAACTATATTATCTTGTGACTGTGGGGATTTTACCAGTCGTGCTTTAACATCTAGCACTTTAAGTTGTATTATGTTGTGACCAGTTTGGGCTGACTTGTTTTTCTTCTTCAAATTATTGAATTCAAGTGATTATTTTTTCTGAAAGTACAAAAGTGCTCTGATAAAATTCTTGAATAAAGACATTCACTGGAATTTATACTGAATTCAAACCTGGAATAATATGTCTGTGATTCAACAAGAGACTGTTGACACATCAGTACTTCGTAGGCTATAACAGACAGGACATCGCCTTCAGATTTGGATCTCTTTGGGACTTGAACTGAAGTTTATTCAGGACTTTTTATTATTAGGACTTGTGTCTTTAATTCTTGGATTATTTTTTTTGGATTTAATTCACAATACCGTAAGTTTTTTTTCTAATTTTGCACTTTGTATTCTATTGAAATAAATTATTTGTTACATTTTACAAAGCTTGTTGTCTTCACTCTTTTTTGTTACTTATTTTAAGAGCATAGACTCGCAACAGAAAACTGGGCGCTCGTCCTTAAGATATGAATTTTACTAAAATATTTCAGAAAACTTTGTTTTGAAATTTAAATTCCCCTAGATTCATAATTTTTAAAATCCCAAGTATTATTTCATATTTTAGAATCCTCAGTGAAATCAGCAAGCTTTTTACAATGTCATCAAAAGTGGAGATCTTTCTTTCAAATCCTACCCAGGAGCAGTTAGGCTGCTTGAAAAAGATGAATTGCTTCAGCTTGCCAGAAAATATGATCTTTCTGAGGCAAAAGCTTCTTTAACGAAGCAAGAAATAAAAAATATTTTGGTCCAATATTTGGTGGAAAAGAATGTTTTGGATAAAAGTGCTTTGATTTTATTAGTAAGTCTGTATCAGACTCTAACATAAAAGTAAAGGAATTAAAATTAAAATAGAAGAAGGAATAAGAGTTAAGATAGCTTGAGGTTGAGAAAGAGAAAGAAGAGAAACAAATGCAATTAGATAAAAAGGAAAGAGAGAGGAGAATGCAATTGGAGAAAGAGGAAAAGCAAATGCAATTGGATAAAGAGGAAAGGGAGGAGAATGCAAATGGACAAAGCGGAGAAGCAAATGCAATTAGATAAGGAGGAACGAGAGAGGAAAATGCTATTGGAGAAAGAGGAGAGAGAGAGAAACAAATGCAAATGCAGTTGGAGAGAGAGAGAGAGAGAGAGAGAGAGAGAGAGAGAGAGAGAGAGAGAGAGAGAGAGAGAGAGAGAGAGAGAGAGAGATGCAAATGCAAAAAGAGAAGGAAGAAAGAGAATTTCAATTTAGATTAAAAGAATTAGAGCTGGCAAGTGAAATGCGCACCCCCACTTTACATACAAATTCACGTTTTCATGTTACTAAGAATATTAGGTTAGTGCCCCCTTTTAGTGCAAAAGAAGCAGACAAATATTTTCCTCATTTTGAAAAAAATTGCTGAAACTTCAAAATGGCCAAGGGAGCATTGGACTCTATTATTACAGAGTGCACATTTTGGCAAAGCCCGAGACATCTGTATATCCCTGTCAGTACAGCAGAGTTCTGACTATGATCTGGTTAAGGAATGCATCTTAAAGGGATATGAGTTAGTCCCTGAGGCTTATCGACAAAGATTCAAGAACTATAAAAAAGAAGCTGGACAAACTCATGTCGAATTTGCAAGAGAAAAAGAGCAGTTATTTGATAGTTGGTGCTTAGCCAAAAAAGTTGATCAAGATTATGAAAATCTCAGACAACTCGTATCACTTGAAGAATTCAAGAATTGCGTCCATAGTGACATTAAGACTTATCTTGATGAGCATAACCTTGCTGCTCGTACTGCTGACGAGTATTCCTTAGCTCATAAAGTTTCTTTTGTAAGCAAGTCTTCCACTCAGCAGTCTTCTGGTAAGAAAAGTATTTCAGCCTAATACAAGCCCTTCTAAATCTCAATCTGGCACAAAGTTTAGAAATCAAGTTTCTGATAAGATTGATCAGAAATCCTAATCTCTTCCTAAGTGTACCTATTGCATGAAGAAAGGACACTTTATTTATGATTGCTTCAAATTGAAAAATAAGCATTAGAATCAAGACAGACCTATTCGAAAAGCTCTTATTTCTAAGAGGTCAAGGTCACGGTGATGTATTAAAAGCAATACATTTGTTGGGTCTAATATAACCCCAGTCTGATTTTATTATGGAGAATTATGAACCATTCATGTCGAAGGGTTCTACATCACTCTTGGGTGAGTCGGCCAGTCCTATCCCTATTAAAATTTTAAGGGCACAGGAGCTTCTCAGAGTCTTTTATTATCAGGTGCTTTGCATTTTTCTAAGAAGTCTTCTTCTAATGAGAGTGTTCTTATTCAGGAAGTAGAATGCGGCTTTGTTAATGTTCCTCTCCATTGTGTAAATTTCTCATCAGACAGTCTCAGGACCTGTGACAGTAGGAATATTATCTTCTTTACCCAATGAGGACATTCATTTATTATTAGGCAATGACCTAGCTGGTGACAAGGTTGTGGTTAATCCACTTGTAACTGACAAGCCTTCTTTGGATCAGAAAGTTGATCCTATTGAAAAAGAATTCCCTGATTTATATCAAGCGTGTGCAGTTACTAGAGCTATGGCAAAGAAAGCTCATGAAAATGATGTTGATACGGAAACTATTCCTTTAGCTGACACATGTATTGGTCAGGCTTTTGATGAAGTCACTTTCACTCCTTGTCTGGATCAATCAAAAGGTATTGATCACAGTGATCCTCATTTTACTACTCATTCTCTTTTTCCTAATCAGGGTGACAAACGACAATCTCTTGTCGTCGAATAGGAAAAAGATCCTGAAATCTCCTGTTTGTTTCAGAGGGCCATTAGTGAAACTGAAGCCACTGAAGTACCTGTCTGTTATGTCATTAAAAATGGAACTCTTAAGAGAAACTGGAGACCTCCCGAGGTACCTGCTGGTGACAAGTGGTCAGTGAACTATCAAATTGAAGTTCCAAAATCATACAGACAGGAAATTGTTAGTTTGGCCCATGAAACTCCTTTGGCTGGTCATTTAAGGATTATTAAGACTTATCACAAGATCTTGAATCACTTCTGTTATCCAAAAATTAAAAGTGATGTTCGTAAATATTGCAGATCTTGTCACACTTGTCAAATGATAGGAAAATCCAATCAGAAGATACCTAAGGCTCATCTGCAATAATATTCCTGTATTTGACGAACCATTTAGCAGAATAATGGTAGATTGTGTTGGTCCCAAGTCAGGTAACCAATACTTGTTGACCATTATGTGTGCGTCAACAAGATTCCCAGAGGCAATTCCTTTGAGGAATATTAAAACTAAAACAATAGTAAAAGCGTTGATAAAGTTTTTTTTACTCAGTTTGGCCTTCCCAAATCTGTCCAATCTGATCAAGGTCAAACTTTATGTCTGGAATTATCCAGCAATTTGCTGAATTGGCATCAAAAAGTGAAATTATGGTTTGACAGAACTACAATGGAGAGAACTTTTGAGTGATGGTAACGAGCGGTGAAAAGAGTACAATGCCCACGCCTGACTTGTATCATTTGGGTTCGTTCTCTCTTGACTTTGTGTATTCCACGTCTAGCGTGTATGCTTGGTTCTTCCTCTTGACCCTTCTATTCTGAACTCTCTATTCACGGACTTCCCTCTTGGACTGTCCTCGTCGGGTTTCTCGGGGAGGAATATAGAAAGCTATTCCCTTAAATGACAAGATTACGACTAAAGCTGTATATGTTTCACTACCTATCCGTATACATAAAATCTCTCACTTCCGTTATTCAGAAACGTAAATAGCTATCCACACTGCATAAATTCTGACATAAGATGACCTTAACGATGAACGGTCCTTACAAATTTACTGTATTTGAGGTAAGGTACAACTGTTATCTCTAGTACACGTGACTATTACAATATACGTCCAAGTCTGACCTTAATTAAACAGATCATCGTCCCTGTTCCACTCGGCAATTGATTAGCAATTGACACGTGTTCTGTATACAAACGATGCTGCCGTATATATCAGCAGACGTTACTATACGACTTTTTACACCTAGCTAGCCAGTTCCACTCAATAAGATAAATGCTCGATTAATATTGCACAAGATTCACTAAATTCTAGCTTACAGTAGCCAAGATCATTTGAGCATTACAAAATCATATATAAATATGCAATTATCATTAACTCACGATAAACAGTATCACCCTACAGACAAAGGAAATTAATTCGTATAACCATAAGAAATTCTACACATTGAATATATGGATTACATCATGAATCCCTATGAAATGCTACACATTTGCATAAAACCAAATAACAAAATAGAAAATTACATGGAAAATAAAATTGCGTACCTTAATGCTGTTTCTTTTCCACACAAACCGTGTTTACTAGCACTATAGCCTGTCTTTTCCTTTCAAGACAGCTATCTGGCCTCTTTACTTTGTTAACGGGGAAAACACTATTTACAGGTTTCCACCAGAGTCTCAAATTCAACTATTCAACTTCTCGCAAGCAAAATTGGACTAAAGAATTCTGAGCCAAGTCGCTACCTTAAATTCAAATTACTTTCAAAGTGTACGCCTTAATTTTAACTGACCAATCGAAAACAACTGTTCCTAAATTTTTCCGAAAATAATCATGTCTTTCATCAGTTTTGACAGCCTAGGATATGATGCAATTGGCTTTACTTTGAAGATCAATTATTTGACATAAGGTCCTCTCCCAACAGATACGGTCGTAGTTCTAATGTACTCTCTGCCAATATACCGTTACGATGACTGGGTCAATTCCACTGAAGCTTAAACGTAGGCCCTTTTGTGTTTCACAGATGAAACAAGGGAAATCTGAAAGTGAACTTTCTCAAAGACTTTTCTAGCTTGACTATGATAAAATTTTAATGTACAATCTATTCAACTTTAGGATCCAATACTTCTTCAAAATTCGACACATTACATTATTGTGTAAATCTTTCTTTTTCTTTATGAGGGGAAGTATTATGTATATTTAATTTAATTGTTTGTTTGTTAGGTTTAATTTTTTTTATTTCATTACATGTTATTGTAATATAACATTGTTTGCTGGACTTGACCTTGTCCAAAATTGAGTTCATTTCTGCTTGATCTGATTGACTTCTTTATTTATTTTTTTTTCATTTATGTAAACACATAATATTAGCTTCTTTATTCTCTATGTGCATGAGCTTATTATCAAGATTATTATTCATTTAAGCAAGAAAGAGTAAATTTGTTGATTAGTGTCAGGGTTTTGGAGATTCCTAAGTGAATTTTATAGGCTATTAAACAAGGCTCATTAGATCATTGTAGAAGGTTATTTTCCACTAGGTAATGGTTGTTTTTAGAAAATGCTAATTGTGACCTGAGGTCAAGCAGAGAACTATATTATCTTGTGACTGTAAGGATTTTACCAGTCGTGCTTTAACATCTAGCACTTTAAGTTGTATTATGTTGTGACCAGTTTGGGCTGAATTTTATTTTCTTCAAATTATTGAATTCAAGTGATTATTTTTTCTGAAAGTACAAAAGTGCTCTGATAAAATTCTTGAATAAAGACATTCACTGGAATTTATACTAAATTCAAACCTGGAATAATATGTCTGTGATTCAACAAGAGACTGTTGACACATCAGTACTTCGTAGGATATAGCAGACACGTCATCGCCTTCAGTTTTGGATCTCTTCAGGACTCGAACTGAATTTTATTCAGGACTTTTTATTACTAGGACTTGTGTCTTTAATTCTTGGATTATTTTTTTGGATTTAATTCGCAATACCGTAAGTTCTTTTTTCTAATTTTGCACTTTGTATTCTATTGAAATAAATTATTTGTTACATTTTACAAAGCTTGTTGTCTTCACTCTTTTGTTACTTATTTTAAGAGCATAGACTCGTAACAACTTATTGCACTTTCTGATCTCAGATGGCGTTTTTTCGTTACGCATGGTTTCCGTCCTTTATTTTTGACTTGGCATCAGGTCAAAACAGTTTCATTCTCCGCACGTGTATTACGTTTTTACACGGATCACCGCACATTGAAGGTTAATTTTGGATAAACTTTTGCTATTCTGATAACTATAAACTGTTTTTCGTCTGATGTCAATATTTAACTCTTTTCCTGTAGATTTCTCTTATCATTCAAACTTGCACACAGCCCAGGTGTTCTTACAGATTTTAACTTACGTGTTTGTTTTGAGTTTTTGAAAGTTATTTCACCGCTGTGCAAGAGTTTGATAGCTTTAAACGCTGGGAAAATGCTTTATAAATGGGCTCCCTAAAGTCGAATTACACTTCTAATCGGTATGATAATATTATTTTTCGTGATACAGTTTCACTTCGTATGATCATGCATCCTCCTTTTTGAAAATCCATTGATAGCAAACTCCGCTCTGTTTAGTGTATATATGGCACAGTATATATTAACTTCGGTTTTCTGTCGGTGCAATCGGGGGTGACTTTGTATTTAGCTGAAAGTTAATTACTGTGTCCATGAGCGAGTGTCGAAGGGTGATTGTGAAATAAGTTGAGAGTTAAATACTGTGTCCCTTAGCGAGTGACGAAGGGTGACTGCATTTAGTTGAGAGTTAATTACTGTGTTGCTGAGCGAGTGTCTGAGGGTGACTGTATTTAGTTGAGAGTTACTTACTGAGTCGCCGAGCGAGTGTGTGCATATATCCACGACTATTTTCCATCCTATTTAGGGATTTGCATTTAGACGAATGGTTATCGGGATTGGTGTGTGCAGGCTCCGTACCTGAAGACCTAGGTTTAACAGGGGACGATTAAAAAGATGCTGTAATATGCGTGATAATATTCTCTCTCTCTCTCTCTCTCTCTCTCTCTCTCTCTCTCTCTCTCATCTCATTTCAATAGAAAGATCCAGAGCTGATTTCTCGTCCCATTTGAGTCATTCGAAACTTATTTAGGAAACGGCTTTCCAGGAATCACTTTTTGGTTACCCGTTCTATAAATAATTAGTAAATTTATATCCTTTTTTTGAAAACTAGTACTGACGTGAACCATTTAACATAAAATACGTGTACCTGTTCTGGAGTCTAAAGTAGGGTTACCATGTTTGAACTTTTAAACTTAGGACACTCAGGAGAGTGTGAATCTGAATCAGTATCTGTACAGAGAGTTTAGAACCGAAAAGGAGGACCTGTCCCGAAAAAGGAGGACCTGTCCCGAAAAAGGAGGACGTATGTCAACCCTATATAAATATTATCAGATGTTTCATCTTAAACAATTAACACAAAGTGGTTCTTCGTACATTGGACTTTTCATGACTTCATAAACACACTCGAGTAAAATGTTCAATTGACCTCTCGATTGTCAAAGTCGCCGCAGTGTCCACAAGAAAAAAATCAGTGGCAGAATTTTAATTCCAGACATCAAGAAAAGGTTCCTTAATAAAATGAATGACACATTATCATACATCAAAGCGTATTGTCTGACATTAGAATGCCAGTATAGAATTATTGTATTGTGCCGAGATGTCAATTAATAATTAATCCAACGGAAATATTAAACCTGGTGTTTCAAAGTGTTTCGGTCCTTGTGATAATTTGCCTTGTTGAAATCAATACAATATTCAATGTCTATCCCTCCGAGTACAGTTCACTCAAAACAAATAAAACTGATCAGATTTTTTGCCTGTTTGTTTCCTTCTCGTGATCTGGCTAGCACGTGAGTACTAAATCGATATCGCTCCAACATATGCAAAGACGTAATTAACAAAATATCATGAGGCTACAAGACTGTGGTTGGAAATAAGTTAGACTGGGGTCAGATGTAACACAGCTTTGAAACTAGGAACACCTCTTGTTAGTTCGTGTTTGAAAGACAATATAACTTTTAGCTTAGTCACGAGAGAGAGAGAGAGAGAGAGAGAGAGAGAGAGAGAGTTGTTGTTGTTGTTACAGGGTTTAACGCCATTTTTCAGCACAAGATAGGCTATACATGGCGGCCAGTATTAATGGTGGAGGAAGAACCCTGGAAAATCCCGGGGAGAACCACCGACCCACGAGAAGCTACTGGCAGGCTTTCTCACGTACCCACGTTAGCCGAGTCTGGACTCGAACTTACACAGACAGAGGTGAGATGGCAGTGATCCGTAACGGTCAGCGCTTTAGACCACTCGGCTACGAGAGAGAGAGAGAGAGAGAGAGAGAGAGAGAGAGAGAGAGAGAATTGGGAGGAATTGTTTTGCACGATTATCAACGTATATAGATTGGTTTGTTTTCTCGGGTTTAATGCCACTATTATCACATCATAGACTATAAATAATGATGGAGGAAGAAACCGTGAAAAAACACCGATCCATGGGAAGATACTGGCAAGCTTTCTCACATATCAGCATTGGTCAAGCTGAGAATTGAACTCGCGCGGACAGAGGTGAGGTGTGAGATATGCAAAGGCCAACGCATAGACCACTCGGCCACCCAGTACCCCTGTAACATATACTGAACAACTGTTGTAAAGGAATAAATCCACCAACAAAAATAAAAGATATTTATCAGCCGATAGATTCCAAAGAAACGAGTAAATGAAGACAGATGCCTACAACGACAATACGTTCAAGATAATGTTGTTCACTGCTTGACAGAGAAGATGCAAATATACTTTGTAATACGTTTACATTTGTTTAGACTATTAGAACTTTAAAGATCAGCATGTCAAAGGGGAAATAAAATACTAGGCATGGTCATAAGCTGAAAAGAAGAAACATCAATCAAATGAAAACTGTAAAGTCTCTAAAATGCCAGTTAGGATGTCGCTGACAAAGTGAGGTATATTAACATCGCACAGGTAACCAGCACATATCAGGAACAGATACATCATAATAATGTGGTCTAAAGTGTATAAACCTTACAGACTGTTGCACATACATTGATCACTTTATCAGGCAAAAACTGATACTATAGAAAACAAATAAAAATATTTTTACAATAAATATTCCCAACATTTTCACACTTTTTCCTCTATGTAAAGGTGCTTCGCGATGAAACTAATTAAAAATGTTAAATTCATTCTTTACTGTATCTGTTTTCTAAGATACTCAAAATACTACATCCGCTTTTTAAACTGTTCAAAATACCGTATCCGCTTTCTAAACTAATCAAAGTACTGTATCCGCTTTCTAAACTAATCAAAGTACTGTATCCGCTTTCTAAACTACTCCAAATACTGTATCCGCCTTCTAAACTACTCTAATTACTTTATCCGCTTTCCACGCAACTCAGAATATTTTATCCGCTTTCTAAGCTACTCAAAATATATCCACTAAGTTACTCAAAAGTATAAAGCTTCCATTCACAGTGGTTATGTATTTTATCAACTATAGCCTTGTTCCACAAAATTCATTTCTCATTTGAACATGTACAAAACGATTTGAGCAGCAATTGTTGAGTTTAGATCGAAAAATCTATATCATAATTCTCCACGTTCAAATCCAAAAGCTAGAATTCTAGAGTTGAGGTGACATGTACCTACAATGAGCTGACAGACCTAACTTAGATAGACGGACGGAAGGACAGACGGACAGACAGATAGAAAATAAATAGATATAGAGACAGACAGACAGATAGATAAATAGATACATAGATAGATAGATAGATTGATAGATGGATAGATAGATAGATAGATAGATAGACAGACAGACAGACAGACAGGTAGATAGATAGATAGACAGATAGATAGTGAGCGTTCGAGATTTAAAGGTATCAAATTGATATCATGATTTTACTATGATAGCCGAATTTGTACCGCGAGTCCTTAAGTGTGGCCGCTCCGGTGGCCTAAGTAGTTAGAGAGAAAGCCCTGATTGAGGTAGGTCACGGGTTCGAACCCTGGCCAAGTCATACCAAAGACGTATTTTAAAAAATGGTACTAGCAGCTGCCTCGCTTGGCGCTCTGCATTGAGAGGTAAATGTATGGACTGGTCAGCCTGGTGTCAGGACAATGTGACTGGGTGGGACATGATATCACATGTCTGCGGCATGATTCCCCAGCGCTAGACATCACTGTAAATTGCCACACTGCAGACATCGTAGCGATATGACTCGGACTGTTAAATCTACGTTAAAAATCCACATATGCGCACCCCATTTCCCTTTAAGTGTGTTCGGCTTAACTAAGGGAACCAACTCAAAATACAGAACTGAAGAGTACTTCCTGCGGTTGTGGACCCTTTGTTTTAAAGAACTGTTATTACTAAGGAATCTTATACGCATTAGTGAAAAAAAAAACTTAAGTTTTGATTCTGATTCTCTTAAAGCTTTTAGATTGTATATTAACTCTTTGAATAAATTCAGCTTTTGCAAAAATAGATTGGACATGTGTTTTAGTAACAGCAACTATAAGAAAGTCGTGTGTAAATAAGATGCAGATGTTTCATCGAAGTAAACGCTTAGGTCACAGTAACCTCAATGATTTTCGGATGTGATGTTCAAATAAAAGTCTTGCAATATACACAGCATTTGCACAGATTCTTTCTATACATATTTTCATAATTATTTATTAGTATTGTAACTGTTAATAATTGTTATGTATATCTGTACAATATGTATTATCATTTATGTTTATATTTTGCAAGTGATTTAGTTAGTAATATTTTAAATACTAATTTTATCCTTTGATCGTAAGCTTGCAATTTAAGATATATCATTCTTGTAAATAGTGTGACAGATTCATTAATAAGTTTCAAGGTTGAGTAGTACTATTATTCCAGGTAAACATCATGTCATCTAAATTCAGGACACGAGTTTTGATAGGCCAGGGTGACCTAATTCTTAATTCTCTAGTGTAAGCCGCGTGACCCAATTTATTGTTGATATTATGAATGTGCTACGCTATCTAATGCGTTTTAGTAATCTTAGTATGAATTATTAGTAGAATTAAGCATTCTTACTAGTACACACCAGTCTTGGAGGTTATTTAGTTATGCTGAGGGGATTCATTTATATAATTTAATCATTCGTTGGAATTACAGTGCTCGAAATATTCATATTAATTGGAATAATATCAGTTACGGAAATACCGTGAATCCGCTTAAAGACATTTCGATGTTAAATAGCTGTTACGGAATTATTGTGAATTAATTTGAAGACATTTCGGGAATTGCATAGTGATTCTTCTTTACTGTTGATATATAAGCAATTATAGGACATCATTCGGAATACCATTGGAGCTCATTCGGATTAATCTATAGCCTACTTTTGTACTTGATAGAACATTTAAGGATTTTTTTTTTATATAGTGTTAGCCGAAATTGTCTTTGGTATAAAATGTATAAACTTGGCATTAATGGTAAATTGTATAAACTTGGCATTAATGGTAAATTGTATAAACTTGGCATTAATGTTAAATTGTATAAACTTGACATTAATGGCAAATTGTATAAACTTGGCATTAACGGTAAATTGTATAAACTTGGCATTAATGGTAAATTGTACAAACTTGGCATTAATGTTAAATTGTATAAACTTGACATTAATGGTAAATTGTATAAACTTGCATTGATGGTAAATTCTGTAAACTTGACATCAATGGTAAATTGTTGATGAACATACGAAATGTGTAGACAAATGTTAAGTCATCTGATTTTTCGATTGTGTTTTGGTTCAGTGCAAGAGGAATTAACGTATCAGTCCTTGGTTTTTCCTGGATGACCTTAAAGCTATTCTGCAAGATCAGTACACAAAACTGGATACGTGTTTTGTTTTAGAGTCAGTGGAAGAACAAATTTGATATGGCGTATGAAAACATCTCAGCCGAAAAGTTGAGACTAGCTTGGGTTACAGTCCTGTCAATTTTCTTAACGTTTTAGATCGACGGCCTGGGCAGATGCGAAAAGTAAGCGCAGCGTCCTCTGCTTTACCCCTCAGATTAAATTAGGTTAATTTCACGTTTGAAATCTCTGATGAAATTGTTATTAAAAAAATACACACCGTATCTTCATCTCCTCGTTTTGATATGATTCCCATACAAGGCCGGATCCGGTTAAGTGTTCTCTTGTTTTCTTCAAAAATTTCAAAAGGGCCCTGACTTTTCTCGAAAGGGCACCAAAGGAAAAGTCTGTGTCTCTATTTACTCAGAGTGTGCATAATACCCAATAAACGTGGGAAAAATGTGACAAGTGACTGCAAATTTGTGTGTGTACGGGTTTTTCCTTTTTTATAGTCGGAGGTGTTCCAGAAATCCCGGACCCAACTCCCCTGATCCGGCCCTGCCATCTCACCAGTCAGCAGGTCTTCTAACATTTTGTTGAAACTCTTACACGTCTTTTGCTCACTATTAAATGATTGGACCAACCAACCCCCCCCCACCACCACCACCACCATACAAACACGCCGTCTATCGAACACTATTTGGCTGACGTACATCATTCAGTTTCGAACACGACGAAAGTGCAAAATGATGTCTGTGTAATTGAACCTTTTTATCCGATTACATCAAATGGCGCGTGCATGACATGACTAACGTCACAGTTTATACTTCCGGTTCAGTATCCGCGAGTGTAGTCCCAGTCTATTTATATAGCATTTTTCCTCTCTCTTAATTTTGGTGGTGATACAAGAGTTAGATTTAGCAATTCTTGGTATTGATTTAAAGGTAATTGTTTATTCTTTAGAAGATGTGCATTATGGGGTGGTTGTTTGTGTGTATTTAGGCGACAGGACACAGTAAGTAATGATGCATGGATGCTGATCCGGAAGAGAAATGGGTGCGCGCGCGCGCGCGTGTGTGTGTGTGTGTGTGTGTGTGTGTGATTTGAATTTAACATAGCTTTAACAATTTTTATTCACAGACATGTAGCATGATGTCCCACCCCGTCATATTATCCTGACACCAGGCCAACCAGACCTAACACTAACCTCTTGATGCTGAACGCCAAGCGAGGCAGCTGTTTATACCATTTTTAAAAGTCTTTGGTATGACTCGGCCGGGGTTAGAAACCGCGACCTCTCGCATCCGAGGTGGACGCTCTAACCACTAGGCCACCGGAAGTAAAATATGTTATCCATTGTATGGTGCTTTGTTTACAGTCCAGCCCTTCAGAAAAATACCACATCACCCATGACAAGATCTTCACTGTGATTTTATTTTTGAAGGTATTTTGGATTAATGTATTTGTTAGGATGTGGTGTTCGGGGTGCTCTGGGAGGGGTAGTACCTCTGGCAGGGGGGCATGTCGTGCTCTTTAGGGAGTAGCTCGTCCACCGTTCGTCCCCACCAGGCGCTCAGCTCTCACCTGTGGCTCCAAGAAGCTGTAGCATGCACAGCGGCCACACCACGGGCAACGGCTTCGACTGGCCGGCTAAACCAGGTTGAGGGTAGCCGACGGGTCTCAAACCCTCGGTTAGTTAGGAGCTTGCCTATCCTTGCATGCAAAGCCAGCTTCGGCAGACTGGGCGGAAGAGATCAACTGTATGATCCAACGGCCAAGAAGGCGAATCTGCAAACGCTTTGTGGAGAGCGCAGGGCATGACTAGGCACTGAAGACGTCATGGCCATTCAATGCAGCCGAAGTAGTAACCAGCCGTGACGAATCTTCGTACCACTGGGTCCCAACTACCAAGGCCGAGAGAGTGAGGCTGTCTCTGTGCAAAGGCTGTTTCACTTAAATCTCCTTCACGCACAGGTTAGTTGTGCACTCATCATTTGTTAGGATTTGGATACAGGGGAAAGTTTCGATATTAAGAAACAAATGTAGAGGACATATAGGACAAATAATTGTTAACTACGTCCAGCATAAACTTTGCCTCGTTTTGGATAAACTTTGCCTCGTTTAGGATAAACTGAACTATTATTTGGATTAATCATCACGGAAAATACCTCGCATGTCCCTAGGCGTCGATAGCGCCTCAATCTCAATAGGGTGTTATTAACTAATGATGATCCATTTGTGTGGATTTATCACCAGGGGGATAAAAAGAAAAGAATGCATTGGCAAAGTAAACGTATATCGACAACTGTACCCAGGTTAGGCTGTGACGTATACACAAGTCGTATCAATCGGGTCCTTTCCTTCGACTCAGTACCAAACACGAATACGGGCTTTTATTCATGACATGCCTCCTTTTAATATGGATTTAAATATGTTTTATACTGTTATCCACTAATAAACTTAAAACAATATCATGAACTATAAGATGCATATAGGGTTATGAAATATCGCTTGAGATTTACTCAGTGCTCTTGTGATTGGTTGTAAATTAATCAGTTGACAACATGTATTTATGTTCTGTTGTGGTAAATGTCATGTTTGCGCGTGAATTATTATGTAATCTGCTATGGCGTAATCCTTGCATCTGTTGGAAGTTTCGTTAGTAAAATTGCTTTAATTCTGGGTTATATTATATTTTTTTGTAAATTGTTTATTGTACGTGAAAATAACCACTCGTACACCCATACATATTTGAGATTTGTTATTGTTACTTCACATGATGCATACCTCAACCTTAGTTCTCTCTCTGTCTCTGTCTCTGTCTCTCTGTCTCTCTGTCTGTCTCTCTCTCTCTCATGCTAGCAAAGGTATGAAATGTGCATCAGTGCACGGTGACTTTGTGGAATTTGTACTTTATTTTATAGTAAAGTTCAGGAACTTGTGCTTCGTCGCACAGCAAAATTCTCGATAATTTGCTTCGGTCCATAGTACAGACAATTCATCACATGCATGTCCGCAAATCCCATGCCTGCCCAAATATAACATGACTGCCCAAATCGCATGCCTGCCCAAGAAACGCATACCTGCCCACAAATCGCATTCCTGCCTAAACAATCGCATGCCGGTCCACAAATCGCATTCCTGTCCAAAAATTGCATGTCTTGCCAAAAGAAAATGAATGTTGTGGAAGAAATATATATTATACTTGTATAACTTTTTTTCTTGCTTCTCACATTGAATTTATATGTTCAGAATTGGAATACAATAAAAAAAATCTAAATATACAGACATGCGAAAATATTTTAAAAAGTTTTAGTATTTTGTTTCTTTTTCTCAGACAGATTAACCGTACTGAAATTGATGCAAGTTCTTGACAAATACACTGATATTTTAGATATAGGTGTATATATTTTATCCTTTGATGCCAAAAAATTATTTCACAAGGTACATTGATTTCACGAAAGCATTTGACAAGGTTCCACAAACTTTAGTTGATAAAAGTAGAATGTAGGTTATTATTGGAGAAAACGTTTCTCACTTTCTAACGGAAAGAAAGTACGGAATCATTGTAAATGGAGAATAATCGGACTGGAAGATGTGGTTGATTCGATTTTGCATGAATCGTCCTGTGTCCGATCCTTTCTCGTTGTACATAAATGATTTACCAGGTGTAACCAGTGGGAGATGTAGATGGACGTACATGCCACGAATATGTTGTCTGAGAGTTGGCTGTTGGGTTCTCCACCAAGAGATTCGTAAAAATATGAAATACTCCAGAGTAGAGTCGTGGATTATACAAACCTGAAATCAATTTAACTTAAATAATATAATAAACATATAGATACTGCCGAAGATAATAAACTCCGATACGCCTAAGGTCACACTGTTCATTAGCTAATACATTTCATTGATCAACAAAAGAAATTCCGTCATTTGACTTATCAGACGTACTATGGAACATAAATTATTTCAGTAGTTTCAAGCTACTATACACCCGATTTATCAGACCCAGTTCAATATATGAAAACCATGCTTGGACTCCCTAACTTGTTAAAAACATCAAATCAATAGAACGTGTAGAAGGAAGAGACATCAGATCTTGAATACAGAAGGTGAACAATCTTTTACTGACTGAAGAATATGAACAAGATGTGTCAAATTTCACCAATTTGCGAATCGATTAAGGGGACACAGTTTAAAAACTTTTACGTTACATGCAAGATACAGAAAATCCTCATTTACGCTGAGAACAGCAGACTTTTGAGTCATGTATACCAAGAAATTAAATGCTCATGCAAATTGAATATACATGTAAAAATCATGCAAGCTCAATTCCGTAACATGACTTTTCAAGTCTAATCATGTATACAACCGACCATGACTGCTACATTCCTTAGTATCCTGCAAACAGACTCCAGCGTGAGACCGGGAGGCTGGTAGTTTGTATACGGACCGCTGTGCAGACCCAGCATATCCGTTATACATCTATATAACCCTTGCTCTGACTGGATGCATGATCTTCATCCATTCCAGATATATGTTGTTTTCTATGGTTTTATATTGTGCACATGGTCTGAGTTATCTCCCTGACATTACGCAAAGCTAATCCTGATCTTTTGAAAAGATCTTGTATCGGAGGTATTGTTACAAGAACTTACAATTCCCTTTATATTGGTGTATCAATGAAGGTTGTAATTTGGGTTACAGGATATACCTCTTGGCCTTATATCAGAAGTGTTTCTCTCAAAAGACTGTAAACTCCGTTTGGTCATTTTCACTTTCTGTATTTCAGAGATAAATTGGGTAAAAAGATAGCTGATAACAATGGGGGGGGGGCAGCAATATATATATATATATATATATATATATATATATATATATATATATATATATATATATATATATATATATATATATATATTCAGGTTCATTTCTAAAACATATGAGCAGCCATTTCTGATCTGAGAGAACTAGTTTTGTAAAGTTTATCACTTAAGGTCTTTACAACTGATAATTATTCATAAACATCTTTTTCTCTGTCTGATATTACGTATTCATTGTGTTATGTATATCGATATTGTGTGTTTGTGCTTTTGTCCATGATTGAGAATTGTAAGGGTCATTTTGTAAACAACATATTGGAAAGTTATTATCTATATATAACTTTTTATACTTTAAGATAATTGCCACTTGTTGGTAAACGTGTTTACTTGGGTCCCAGTTCTAAATACAACCTTGATTCTTACTTTAGAAGAATCTAGAAATGAATTTTGTTTACAGTTTGATGGAAATTTCCATTAAGATGACAGAGTAGCTTCAGAAAATGGTTATGGTTTACAACTTAGAATAGTTTGGAAATGAACTTTAGACCCGCATCCTCGTCCCCTTATTTTGTCTTAGGTTTTTATATTAGGGTTGTTTATATCAGAATTATTCATTCATATTCTAATTTCACTTGATAACTCTACAGATTCACTGTCATCTACGGTAATCAGATTTCACGTGCTTGCTCTGCATAGTCCTTGAGGTTTTTACGATAATTAAATTTCACTTGATTACTCTTTAGAATCTTCGACATCCACCATTGGTTTACTTATTATCAAAACAGTGAATTTATTTAATGCAAATGTAAAAAATGGTTTGAGTATTCTTCCTACTAATGGGCAAATCTCTTCCATCCCCAATTTTCGCCAATCTTCCAATAGCTTACATGTTGATTCTCTTATTGCAATTATTTGTTAAATCTAATTAAATCAATTAGCTTTTAGAACTATATTTATCTGTGTGTTATAGCAGATCTCTCCATTTTAATGAATTGTAGGCATTTTAAATATTCGGGAATTAATATTTCAAAATCACAATGTCCTTTACAATCTCAATTAAATGATCCAAAATACACATGAGCAACCTACCTGTACATGTTTGTTAATTATAATTAATACACGTCTGTTAATTAAAATTAATACACAATACAAATATGAACTCCCTATCTTTATATGTCTGTTAATTACAATTGATACACAACATAAATATGAACTCCCTACTTTTACATGTCTGTTAATTGAGTTAATACACAAGCTACATGTGAACACCCTACCTTTACATGTCTGTTAATTAGAATTAATACACACAATATCTGTGAACACCCTACCTTTACATGTATGTTAATTAGAGTTAATACATAAAATACATCGGAACACTTTACCTGTACAGGTCTGTTAATTAGAATTAACGTTCGCGTACTCTTTTGAGTTCTCGCTTAAAGCTCAATGTTACTTTACACCCACCTTGATTTGATTTTATAAATAAGAAGTGTCAACTACTTTTTCTCCCACCTTGATTTACTCCGATCTAGATGAATAGCAAATGTCAAATATTCTTCCAGTATCAATACAATGGTGTCAGTTTTACTACTACGACTTTTATTGATATAGACGTTCTGAGTTTTACATTTAATACTGGTATGGTAATCAACACCGTTTAGAATACACTGGATGCACGTTATTCGTCATTTAAGTTTTCATTATATCCGTGCAAGTTTATTTGTTATCAATTATGTTTGACCGATTTATGAAAGCATAGCTGAAATATATTTTGGTCTTATAGAGTTCATGCAAGGAAACTACTAAAACCAGTCCTAATATTATTACTAAACCATGTAGTATTTATTTTTAAAACTTGAAAGAAATGAGAAAGTAACAGTTTTTATCTTAATAGAAACTTGTGTTAATGAATTCTTTTTATATCGTGATATATTTGATGTATTATGTAGTAATTTCATCGATAACGTTGTAAGTGTAACATTTCATTGTTTTAGTTTAAACAAATTATATTTCCTCAAGGATATAATATAAACAGAAATTGGATTGGTATGCAGTTGCATTGGATCTATGTCTAGTCCCTATCCAATAATAGTAATCATGATAGCTACAGTGCCGCAGCGCATTATGATGACTACAATGTCCCAATAAATCATTATAACTAATGTGTAGCAATGAACCATGATAACTACTGTGTACTACAGTTTGGCAATGCATTATGATCACTACATTGTGGCAATGCATTATGATCACTATATTGTGGCAATGCACCATGATAACTGAAGTGTACCATATTGTGGCAATGTACTATGATAACTACATCATGATATCTACATTGTGGCAATATATCGTGATAAGTATAGTATACTACAGTGTTACAGTCCATTAAAATAACTACAGTGTGGCAATGCATCATGATAACTACCTTGTCCACTAAAGTGCACTACAGTGTGGCAATACATCAGGATGAATACAATGTGGCGATGCATCTTGATAATAATAACGTGGCAATGCATCATGGAAGATACGGTGTGGTAATGCGTCATGATAACTACACTGTGTCAATGTATCATGATAACTAATGAGGCGATATGTTACTACTCTATGGTCTTAAACTATCTTAAAGAAAACTGAAAAAATACCCCAATGTTTGTAACAATCAACAAAAAATTTATTTCCCTAAAATATAAAGTGAAAATTTTAAAAGAACTTACTGTATTGTGAATTAAATCCCAAACTGCCCTAAAAGTTATATCGTAAGTCCAAGTATATAAAGTTCCAACTGAATTCCATTGATGTTCCAAATAAATTCCAATACTGAATGTCTTGATGTACAGGTAGTCTCGAATGTGCTAATATGTCAATGGCCTGGAATTTGCTTACTTACTTAAAGCCTTTTGATGTATCACAATAATAAAATCCAAATTGTCCTTGTTTGAATTCACTATAATTCCAAATTAATGTTATAGTCTAAGAATATTATTAAGCACTTTGTAATTCCATTGAATAATAATTTTAATAAATAAAGCCACCCCAAACTAAAATCTGAACACATCAATAAGACTAATTCTGCTTTAGATGTTAAAGCAAGAATGAGTAATTGTAGGGTAAACAAGATTATATACCCCTCTAATTGACCTAGATTGCAATTACAATTTTCTGAAAATACTCTGTCAACTAATGGAAAATTTCCATTCCGGAAGTTTATAATGTTAGGATCAAGACTGTATCTTTAACTGAAGTTAAAGTAAACATGTTTACTATTAATAATGATTGAATATTTAATCCACAATGATAGAGAAATATTAACAATATATTTTGTTGTTTACAAAATGAATGTCATTGGTCAGGTATACCGTTAACTTGATTTTGGTAATGGGCCAGTACAATATAAAGATATACATAACATATTATCATCAAGAAAAGCCGACAAACAATACAAATTAAATATACATAACAGATGCATTATTATGACTGCAATGTGATACAGTGTGGTAATGCAGCATTATGTTAACTACTGTGCGGCAATACATCGTGATAAATACAGTGTGGCAACGACAACGGTGTAGCAGCGCATTCAGATAGCTACAATATAGCAATGCATCGTGATAACTTTATTGTAGCAATGCATCAAAATCACTCTAGTGTAGCATTGTATCATGATAACTGTATTGTGGCAATGCATCAAGATCACTATAGTGTAGCATTGTATCATGATAACTGTATTGTGGCAATGCATCAAGATCACTATAGTGTAGCATTGTATCATGATAACTGTATTGTGGCAATGCATCAAGATCACTATAGTGTAGCATTGTATCATGATAACTGTATTGTGGCAATGCATCAAGATCACTCTAGTGTAGCATTGTATCATGATAACTATAGTGTGGCAATGCATTAAACATAAGTAAGAGTTCAATATTGATGAATAAGAAATATGAGATGGAAGGGGCGGGAGCTGTATACAAATGTAAGGTCAGGACGAGAAGCAACTGGTATTTGAGCATATTATTGAGTTTCGAATAGAAAATCAATAAATTTTGTTCACTTGTTAATGTTTCAAATCCGCAGAGCAGAATATTTAACGTCTTTGTTCCTGTCTGTATCAACGTTTGAGAAACATCACGTATTTATATGTTGTAATATGGATATTCAAAGAAGAAATGGAAATCATTTTCACTGGGATGTCAAGAGGTGTCTTCAAACACCGCATAAATAAGTGACGGTTTAAAGCATTACATTTGAGTGGAAGACGTCCAGGCTTAACATAGCATAACTCCATTAATCAAGACTTTATTTGTCTTACTTGACAAAACAGTCATACATTTTTTCAATAGTTTTGTGTAGCAATTATAGGGTTCCATCCAGGTTTATATCATAAAGATTCTTTTTTTTAGTTCGAGTTGTATTTTTGTCTTCAGTTTATCTGTATCGGATGACGAAAATCAAGACTAATTTTTTGATGTCTATTCATGAATAAATACAATGTAAATTGTATTACGGACAGTTCGTGATACAGTGTATTTCAATTACCTTAACATTCTTCAATGTTTAGAAACGAATAATATTACATTATCAATATGGTTTGTGAAATTTCTGTTTTAATTAAAGTTTAATTAAAGTTAATTAAAGTTACACCAAGGTATTATTGCTTCTCACATCAAGATTGAAGTCGGGATAGGTACTAAAAACTCTGTTGTAGATATTATAACTTCTGTTTTGTAAGGATTGCGATTAAAAAGCCAAGTATGAACCAGTTTAAACATGTTATATACTAGGTATCTCCTATTTGCAATATATAAATTCTGGAACTATGGCAATAATTTTTCATCGATACCATACGTTTTCAATTTGTGTAATAAATCTGGGTTTCTTTACGATATACCAGATGCATAACCCGACTGATATTTATCCAAGACTTTATTTTGAAAATACAAATTATAAACATGTATGTTAATGGTTTCATTACAAGCATTTTGCTGGCATTTCCAGAACGGAATATTGCTCAATGATTCAGTGGGGACGCTTTGCCCACTCTTTTAATCAAAGGTATTCCATTTGCTAATTTCCAATAATTGGAAAATTCATGGTAGTGATAGACATATTCAGAACAAAGCGACAAAGGTTTGCAATTTTTTCGTTCGTATTCATTAACATATTTGTAGCATGATTGGGACCGACTGTTGTGTTGGTTTTACATCGGCTGATAACGTCGCTATTGTTCTGTTCGTATAGGATTATATAATAGCCAGTTTATAACTGACGTTGTCCAAAATAGTGATTTCACGATCATTACCACTCGTACTGGATACTTCAAAGAAATAATTATTTAAAACTCTTTCTTTCATTTCACAGTGAAGATGAGTTTTGAATCAGAATTTAATAATGGGGGTAAAGATGGGGTAGGGAAACAAAAGCTTGTTTAACTTCTAGTGAGATGAATTTGATACTATTCCAGAACGCTTTAGGATTAAACAATTTTGTTTAATTTTGGCGAAGGACAATATTTTTATTGAATTTCTCCTTGTCCAATTTTTGTCCAATATATCGTTTTTTGTATATAGAAAGTTAGTATGGATTCTATGATCACAAAGCCTTTTCTCTACGTCGAATCCACATTTAGCAAATTCAAATAGAATCAAAGCAAATTAATGTGTTTATTTGTAACATATTGGGTTGGTATGCATAACTGTGAAAGAAGCCAAATGTTTTCATAACATTTACCACAAACCTGTTTCACATCATCTGAAGAATTGATGAGTTCATCCTAATTAAAGCTGGTCATAAGGAGGTTTAATCTGATTTAATCTAATTTAATCTGTCATAATCCACTTGTCTTTGTGAAAACATACTTCCCTGTGATAGAAGTTCAATACATTACGAGGGGCCCGGGTGGCCAAGTGGTCTAAAGCACTTGCTTTTACCGATCACTAGCATCTCACCTCTGTCCCCGTAAGTGTGCGAGAAAGCTTGCCAGTAGCTTCCCGTGGGTCGGTGGTTCTTGCCGGGGTTTATCGGGTTCTTCCTCCACCAATTATAATGGCTGCAAGGTATAGCCTATCTTGTGCTGAGAAATGGTCGTAAACCCAAAGCAACAACATCAATACTTTACGTCCCACGGTGATTTTTTTTTTTTTTTTTTTTTTTTATACGACAGAATTGCATAATGCCGGACTCTATGACATAGTGTCCTCTCGAAAAAATAATGTGACCTAATAAAGAAGAAATTAGGCGTCTGCAAAACGTGAGCAACAAAATTATTTTGGTTTATGAAATATGTGGATCCAAGTTATTTCATGGTGAATTCGAGGTCATGTCTTCTCGGTAATGTATATTACCATCGAAAAGAATCGCAACACCACCGCCAAATGTATTTTCTGTTTTCGTATGAGCTCCTGATAAGTTTTCAAGTGAAGAATTTCAGACATAACTGCTTCTAGGTGGATCTTAGTAACGCAGTTAGTATTTTAGACATGGCTGATGCTTGAAGGTGGTTTAGGTAAAGCAGAGAAGAATTGCATACACAACTGATCCTTTAAGATGGGTCTTAGTAACGTATTGGAGAATTTCGGACACACCTGATGCTTTAAGATGGGTCTTAGTAACGTATTGAAGAATTTCGGACACACCTGATGCTTGAAGATGGGTCTTAGTAACGAAATGAACAATTTCGGACACAGCTAATGCTTTAAGATGGTCTTAGTAACGCAAATTAAAATTTTGCACACACCTGATCCTTTAAGTTGGGTCTTAATAACGCATTGAAGAATTTTGGACACATCTTATACTTTAAGATGGGTCTTAGAAAAGCATTGAAGAATTTCGGACACAACTGATTCTTTAAGGTGGGTCTTAGTAACGCATTGAAGAATTTAGGACACAACTCATACTTAAAAGATTGGTTGGTTGCTTGTTTCGTGGTTTACACCTTTTTCAGCGCAAACCTTGTAACCGTTTTACATGGAGTGGTTTTCTTCAAATACATTTGAAAGTATCATCACTAAAACGAGAACTCTGCATAGTTCAGTGATTTTGGTACACTGTTTCATGCTCCGCATAGTTTATAAATGTGGATATATTATTTCCTGGTCAGCATTGATGATTCATATGGGTACATTGCTTCATGATCAGAAAAAGTTGATTAATTTGGTTATATTGTTTCGTGGTTGGCATAGTTGATTCATTTGGGTATATTGTTTCATGGTCAACATAGTTTATTAATCTGGGTACATTATTTCATGGTTATCAATAGTTTATTAATCTGGGTACATTATTTCACGATCAGCATAGCTTATTAATTTGGGTACATTGTTTCATGGTTGACATAGTTGATTCATTTGGGTACATTGTGTCATGTTCAGCATAATCGATTCATTTGGGTACATTGTTTCATGTTCAGCATAGTTGATTTATTTTGGGTACATTGTTTCATGTTTAGCATAGTTGGTTCATTTGGGTACATTGTTTCATGTTCAGCATAGTTGATTTATTTTGGGTATATTGTTTCATGTTCAGCATAGCTGAATTATTTTGGGTACATTGCTGCATGGTGAACAAGACATTTATAAGAATTTCAGGAATTGTATCTAACATACATTCTTGGTCCAACATTATAGTATGGACAGAATATACGAAAAAACAGAACTCTATCAGGTAACAGCTCATCCTTTATCAAAACCATTTGTATATGAAAAAACGGTTTTTACATATATTCTGATGCTATCAGCAATGTTTGCAAGTATGATATGTGTTTTTGTTTAAATGGACATAAAAATACACATGGTTTTGAGAGAGAGAGAGAGAGAGAGAGAGAGAGAGAGAGAGAGAGAGAGAGAGAGACTTAAAGGCCAATGTTATTGCGGTGTGTCCATCTTTCATACAAAATTAGAAGGACTCCGAGTGGCCAAGTGGTCCAATCTCACATCAGTCCGCGGTGAGTTCAAGTCTCGATCAACGTGGGTATCTGAAAAACCTTGACAGTTGGTTCTAGTGGGTCGGTGGTTCTTCCCAGGGTCTCCCCGGGTTATTATTCCATCAAATATACTAGCCGCACCAAATAGCATATCACGTGCTGAAATTAGTGTTGAAGTCCACGAAACCAAACCAGACTAATCCTCGGAAATTAATCCCAAGCAGTTGTGTGAAGGTGTGTTCGCTTAATACGTATTTCAACGCATGCAGTTTGTCTGGCTGACAACGCTGTGTACTAGTTTTGTAACAGATAACAGTTTGTCTGTCTAACAACGCTTTGTAGTAGTTTTGTAACAGATAACAGCTTGTATGTCTGACAACGATTTGTACTAGTTTTGTAACAGATAACAGTTTGTCTGTCTGACAAGGCTGTGTTCTAGTTTTGTAACAGACAACATTTTGTCATAGATCATCAAAAGGCTTCTTACCTGAGTTCTCATTAAAAACAAATGACAGCATGGAGGTCGGTACCCTCGACACCTACGTGCTCCACTTCCTGAGACACTGTCAATGTATCCATTCTGGTTGTACCAAATTAGTATTACCTTTGCTTGCTCTAATAATTTGTACTCATCAAAATTCTGGTGAAACGTGACTGCTACGTGCCGGCACTTAAAGCTTATGGCTAGAATTACGTATTATAGCTTATAGATAGACTTAGCATAAAAAAATCAGAAAAAAAACCCCAAC
The DNA here is from genome assembly GCA_016617855.1 of Megalonaias nervosa. Lineage (NCBI taxonomy): Eukaryota > Metazoa > Mollusca > Bivalvia > Unionida > Unionidae > Megalonaias > Megalonaias nervosa. The sequence goes on along the minus strand of JAECUM010094169.1, from coordinate 7,412 downwards.
CCATAGTGAAAATTATAGGACATTTGCAATGCACAGTCGTCAAAATTCTGACCTTCAGAAGAATCTTATCACAACTGAAATAAACTCAACGAGCTAAGTCACACTGAAGAAAACTTACGTGCGCATACATGCAACTTTATAGCCTATGTTTAGTGCATAGGTGAGTTTACGATTTTGTTATTGTTGTTTAATTAATTGTTTTTTGTACAAGTGGGAACAAATGAGATCGGCATGATTTCCGGAGTTAATGTCTCATATGCATCAAACGATTGATTGGGACATGCAATGCTTTTGATAGTAAGTTCAAACAAATGTGGACTATTTGCAGAATGATTGACACAATGTTCAAACAAAAGTAAAATTGTGAATTACTATCATTGCTGAGAGGTTTTCTTAGTTAAAAAAAATACCCGAAAGCAATATCAATTATGTCTCATTTTAATGTTTGCATACTGAAGTGATACATTAGATAACTAAATTTGCTCGACCGCTGAGTGGCCTAAGTGGTTCAAGGTCACAGGTTCAAATCTGGGCCGAGTCAAACTAAAGACTTATGAAAATGGTACTAGCAGAAACCTCGCTTTGGGCTCAGCCAGGGACTGATTATCCATAGGGCGAAGTGGGCAACGTGCCTAGGGCCCCCGAGGCTCAAGGGGCTCCGTATATTATCGTCTGATTTCACAGGCAGTGTTGTTAATAGTACTGTAACCATATCTATGGACAAGGCAGGATAGCTATGGGCTCTTATGTTGGCTGTGCCCAGGGCCCCCAAAGGCCTAATCCGGCCCTGGGCTTGGCGATAAGAGGTTAGCGTTAGGTCTGGTCGGCTTGGTGTCAGGATAATGTGACTGGGTGGGACATGATGCTAAAAGTCTGCGGCATGATGCCTTCAGTAGACATCACTATAAACCGCCACACTGCAGATATCGTGGCCATGTGACTAAAATTGTTAAAGCTACGTTAAAAATCCAAGTATCACACACACACACACACACACACACACACACACACACACACAAACATACACATTACCTTTGACTTTATTATACACATTATCCTTGACTTTATCATACACGTTATTCTTGTTTGTATTATGCACATTATCATTAGCTTTATCATACACTTTACCTTTGACTTTATCATACACGTTATCCTTGTCATTATCATACACATTATCCTTGACTTTATCTCGTTCATTACCCTTGACTTTATCATACACATTCCCTTTGCATCATTCTACACATCCTTGACTTTATCAAACACGTTGCTACGACTTTATCATACAAATTATTCTTCACTTTACTATACACAGTAGTCATAAGTCCTCCTAATTTTGTTATGTAAACATGGGGTTTCTCCTAATGTAGATAATGTGTACAAAAACATGCACATTACCCTTTACTTTATCATATACATTATCCTTTATTTTATTATACACATTATCCTTGCCTCTATCATAACACATTAGTCCTACGCCATTCTAATGTTGGTGTGTAAATATGACGTTTTCCTCCTAATGTCGGTGATGTGTACACACATGCAGATTACCCTTGATTGTATCATACACATTGCCATTGACTTTATCATTCACATTACCCTTGACTTCATTAAACACATTAACCTTGGCTTTATCATACACATCGCTCAGACTTTATCATACACATTATCCTTGACTTTATCATACACATTATCATTATTCCGACTTGATCATACCCATTATCCATGACATTATCATACCCATTATCCTGGACATTATCATACCCATTATTCTTGAATTTATCATACACAGTATCATTACTCCGACTTCATCATGCACAATATCTTTGATTTTTATCAGACACATTATCCTTGATTTTACCATACACATTACCCTTCACTTTATTATAAACATTATCCTTGACATTAGCATACACATTATCATTACTTCGACTTGATCGTACACATTATCCTGGACATTATCATGCACATTATCCATGACATTTTCATACATATTATCATTACTCCGACTTTATCATACACATTATCCTTGACTTTATCATACACATTGCCACTGACTTTATTATACACATTATCCTTCACTTTATCATACACATTGCCATTGACTTTATCATGAACATTATCCTTCACTTAATCATTACATAAGTCCTCCTAATGTAGTTGAGTAAACATGGGGCTTTCCTCCTAATGGAGATGATGTGAACACACGTTACACCACATACATTAGGAGGAAGCATTAGGAGGATATCCTCCTAATGTCAGAGGTCCTCCTAATGTTGGTGTGTAAGCATGAGGTTTTCCTCCTAATGTAGGTAATCTGTACACACACACACACACACACACACACACACACACACAATTTACTAAAAGCCCGTGCTACTTTGCAATTTGGATTTATTCTTGTACACTTGACATGTAAATCAATATACATGATTTTTTTTATATACAAACACTCATAGATAAAATTATTATTTAGGCGGACTTGGATAAAATCTTACGGATATGCACTGATTCAAATAGTTTTGTCTATGCTCAAACAATGTTTAGGAATTAATTTTTTGCAGGAATTGGTTTTAGGGTCAATAAAAAGAATGACTCAGTTTAGACTGCCACACTGTATCACATAAACGTATAGTGTGCAGAAAATCTTGACACTGCATGGTGTTACACATATTCTTTTTTTCATTCCAGGATCGTACATGTATATAATAAAGATAAGGACTGGCAGCCGCCATCTTCCCACTGTACAGACATACCGGTCTTCCCATTGTATAGACATACCGGTCTTCCCACTTTACAGACATATCGGTCTTCCCACTGTACAGACATTCTGGTCTTCCAAATATACAGACATACCGGTCTTCCCATTGTACAGACATACCAGTCTTCCCACAATACAGACATATCAGTTTTCTCACTGTACAGACATACCGGTCTTCCCACTGTACAGACACACTGGTCTTCCCCATGTACAGCCGTACCGGAAGATCATCCTTACTTTTTTTAAGCGTTCTTTATTCAGTACATTTTTTTCTGGAAAAAATGCAAATAGTGTAGAATACTTAATTTGAAACCTACCACTATATGAAATTAACGTATTAGCTAAAGTTTTTGATCAATAAGAAATGGTAACTTCATTGTAGATACAGTTTAGTCCAATGTGAAGAGGGGAATTTCACGCAGTGTTTTATATCCACTCACTTAGTTGAAAAAACTGTACTCTTTCTTTTTTCTTAGATAACGCATCACTTTCTATGTGGACATTTGTATTTAAAATCGATAAAATTGTTCAGATCTTGGTACTAACTACTTAATAAAAAATTATGTTGGATTTACTTATATAGGTGGAATGGTGCTAAAATGAAAACAGAAAGAAATACGTGTAGACACGACATAACATCATGCTCTTATGAGAATGTATGAAAACTACAGTTACATGTACAGCACAGATTAGTCACTGATGTTCAGCTAAAACTGTACGGTTACATGTGCAGTACAGATTAGTCACTGATGTCCAGCTAAAAGTGTACGGTTACATGTTCAGCACAGATTAGTCACGACCGCTCCGTGGCCTAGTGGTTAGAGCGTCCGCCTCAGATGCGAGAGGTCATGGGTTCGAACCCCAGCCGAGTCATACCAAAGACTTATACAAATGGTACTAACAGCTGCCAAGTGGAGTCACTAGGGTTGGTGTCACCCAGTGCGGTAACTCATGGTGTCACGCCCATGGACCTCCTTCCTGCACAAATATTCAAAAATTTGATAGACAGTCATGTGCGGTAACTCATGGTGTCACCCCCATGGAACTCCTTCCTGCAAAAAAATTCAAAACTTTGATAGACACTTATGTGCGGTAACTCATGGTGTCACCCCTATGGACCTCCTTCCTGCACAAAAATTCAAAAATTTTATAGACAGTCATTTTGGTGTCACCCCCTCTGATGGTGTCACCCGGTGCGGTCCGCACACACCGCACCCCTAGTGACGCCACTGCAGCTGCCTCGCTAGGCGCTAAGCATTAAGAGGTTAGCGTTAGGACTGGTCGGCCTGGTGTCAGGATAATGTGACTAGGTGGGACATCATGCTACATATCTCCGGCATGATGCCCCAGTGCTAGACATCACTCTAAACTGTCACACTGCAGACATCGTAGCGATATGACTGAAATTTTTTTAAAGCTACGTTAAAAATCCAAATCACACACACACACACACACACACACACACACACACACACACACACACACACACACACACACACACAGATTAGTCACTGATGTTCAGCTGAAACTGTACGGTTACATGTACAGCACAGATTAGTCACTGATGTCCAGCTAAAACTGTACGGTTACATGTGCAGTACAGATTAGTCACTGATGTCCAGCTAAAACTGTAAATGTGACAGTAGAAGTTGATGACTAAAAGTAGCAGCTAATCCCTGAAAATCAAAAGTATAGCATGGTTGGATAAAATCGGATATGTACCATAATCTTCTATCACGATATTCTATGTACTACGATACAACGATCTTCTATGTACCACGATATTGTATGTACCATGATACAACTATCTTCTATGTACCACGATACAATGATCTTCTATGTACCAGGATACAGCGATCTTCTATGTACCACGATACAACGATCTTCTATATACCACGATACAACGATCTTTTATGTACCACGATACAACGATCATTTATGTACTACGATACAGCGATCTTTTATGTACTACGATACAACGATCTTCTATATACCACGATACAGCGATCTTCTATGTACCACGATACAACGATCTTCTATATACCACGATACAACGATCTTTTATGTACCACGATACAACGATCATTTATGTACTACGATACAGCGATCTATTATGTACCACGATACAGCGATCTTTTATGTACCACGATACAGCGATCTTCTGTGTACCACGATGCAACGATCTTCGGTGTACCATGATATGACATGTCCTTGTCTATTTTGTTGTGCAATACATCAGGGCCAAACTGATGCTGTACATAAAAAAAAAACAAATTGATGACAAACAACACCAAACAACACCAATGGCATCAGTGCAGAAATAAAGGTCAGTGGACAGAAGCTGGAAAGAGTCACAAGCTTTAAGTACTTGGGATCAATTATCACAGACGAGGGCTCCAAACCAGAAATACTTTGCAGGATTGCCCAGACAATAGCAACAATAACAAGGTTGAAACCAATATGGAGAGATACCAACATTGCTTTGGTTCCAAAATAAGGCTGACGCGCTCGATTGTCATATCTATCTTTCTGTATGCTTGTGAAACATCGACGCTCACATCAGATCTACAAAGAAGGATTCAAACCTTTGAAATGCGATGCTACCGCAAGATCTTGGGCATCTCATACATTGACCATGTAACCAACGAAGAAGTCCACAACAGGATCCAACGAGCCGTCGGATCCTATGAAGACCTCTTGACCACTGTAAAAAAGCTTAAACTGAAGTGGTACGGTCATGTCTCAACATCATCTGGACTGGCAACAACAATTCTGCAAGGCACAGTGCGAGGGTGCAGAAGAAGAGGCAGACAGAAAAAGAGGTGGGAAGACAACATTAAGGAGTGGACAGGCATGGGATTTGGAGATTCCCAAAGGGCAGTAGAGAACAGGGAAAGATGGAGAGAATTGGTTGCAAAGTCAACTGTGGTGCCCCAACGACCTCTTGGGTTAAGGGATTGATGATGATGATGATGATGACATCAGGGCAACTTTTTTTTTTTAAAACGGGCCTGACAACATTCATGACTGAAAATATGTATCTAACTGTTGATAAACCTGTGTGGTGTATGTTAGTCACCTATTGAGTAATCATAGCATGTAAAACCTACCCAGTAATCACAGCGTGGAAACGCCTATTCAATACCTATAGCATGTAACACCTGCTGAGCAATCATATCATGTAATATCTGTTGAGCAGTCATTGCATGTAACATGTAACACATACTAAGTAACCGAAACAGGTAACACCTTATGAGTAATTATAGCATGTAACACCTGCTGAGTAATCATTGCATGTAACACATACCGAGTAATCACAGCATGTAACACCTGCTGAGTAATCATAGCATGTAACACCTGCTGAATAATCATAGCATGTAACACATGCTGAGTAATCATAGCATGTAGCATGTGCTGAGTAATCACATCGTGTAACACATATTGAATGACTATACCAGGTAACACCTGCTGAGTAATCATAGCATATAACACCTACTGGGTAACTAGAAAACTACCAAGACACAACTTTCTCATTTGCAAGTCAACCACCCGATTCCATTAATTAATTCAGCCTCTATATATTGATCCTACTTAGGGTGAAACTGTACTACTCAGGGTGGAACTGTCTAACTCAGGGTGGAACGTTCGTCACTAAAACATGATACTGGACAATTTGTACATGTTCTCTACAGCTGTGTTCTTTGATCCACCAGAAGTTCATAACAAGAAGCAAACCAGCTTAGGTGTTTTTAAACCAATTTGATAGAACTTATTACCATAGCAGTGACTTGCCCATCATCAAAATTTATTGCAACATAAAATAAATTTATGTGGCTAGGTAAATCTGATTAATTGTTCATTCCTCGGTACAGGAATGTCTATAGGTAAATTAAAAATGTAGGCTCATCCTTTCATATCCTGACTGAGTGTTATACAATCAGTAACAACGGAGATAAAAGTACATCGTTACCCAGGGACAAAACTTGCTTCGTACAAGGGAATGAAACCAACAATACAACTCATGACGCTCAACCCTTTCGCTGCCAGGGAATTTTCACCTTTTTAACATTTTAGTCGTTTAAAAATATCAGACCAGAAAACTGTTAAACGTCGAATTAACTGCAGTGATCAACGTATCAGATGTAACATTTTACGCCTCTGTGTAAAAGTCACAAACAAGAAGAACAGAGTTGGAAAGCTCTGTAGTTACATCCCTCTGATGCATTGAAACTGAAATATACCTCACATCAGTACAGCTGAACCTCCTCTATGTAACCGTTGAGTGGATCTTTGGATGGTGTACTTAACTGAGAGATGGTCCGAGTCGACCATTGGATGGTGTACTTAACTGAAATATGGTCTGAGTAGACAATTAGAAGCTGCAATTAATTGATTGATGGTCCGAGTGAACCATTGGACGGTGTACTTAACTGAGAGATTGTCCTAGTGGACCATTGGATGGTGTACATAACTGAAAGATGGTCCGAGTGGACCGTTGAAACATAAACTGAGAGATGGTCCTAGTGGACGATTGGAAGATACATTTAACTGATAGATTGTCCGAATGGTCCATTCGAAGGTATAGTTAACTTAGAGATGGTGAGAGTGGACCATTGGAAGGCTTATGTGACTGAGAGATGGTCCCAGTGACCAC